>CALNHX010004579.1:0-124428 GCA_940337035.1 Agriotes lineatus
GTTCGGGGGTGTTCTACGTCAATTTGTTATTTATCTTCTTCTCGAAGGTGTTAATTGCATATAGTTTGTTTTGGTTCAGAAAGTTTAGTATAGTATTATCTTTGTCGTTTCTGGTCTCTACGCCATGGTTTTCGATAGCTTCCTCGTGGCTTGTTTCTTTCCACCAAGTTTTGCGAAGCCCTTCATAAAGAAGGTATAGTCCGTTGGTGATTTTGCAAGTACACTAGTTATATCTTTGTCGAATTCCTCTACTGTTTTATTTAGACAT
Organism: Agriotes lineatus; assembly: GCA_940337035.1. NCBI lineage: Eukaryota > Metazoa > Arthropoda > Insecta > Coleoptera > Elateridae > Agriotes > Agriotes lineatus. The sequence goes on from CALNHX010004579.1 coordinate 269, forward strand.
AATTATGATTTTACATTTGTGTACACTATACAGATTTACCATGACTTCACTACAATTTGTATTTGCATTTTCACTTATAATTGCTGTAATAATAAGCTTGAGAATAATTCTATGGATTGATATGTTGATAAATACTATATATTTAAGATATATAATACATAAGTAGGTAGAAAGTTTAAGTCGTATTTTTGACAGTTTTAAATAGTACAAAATTGTAATTACAGCAGGCCTTCATTTTAGGTGTATTAGTTAAAAAGCTTTAAATAGTTACTAATTCTCTATGCCACATTTTATAATTATTGTTAGTTATATCTATGTACTATACTAACGGGTGTTCATAAACAGTCGTCATACCAGTAGGTTTTGACTTCAGAAACGTATGTCTATTAAAATTGAGAAAAATGCGCTATGACAGTACTCAATGACGTTTCATTGTGTTGTACGAATTAATCAAAGACATAACATTTTGTTTTTTAAGGCAACTGGGATGACGACTGTTTATGAACACCCGCTATATAATGTCTTTGTTTTATTTCGGAATTTGGGTGAGTTTATATCTGCATTGGTTTTATGGCATTTTTATTCTCATCTATTGCATAAACTTAGTAAAGTAGTGCACATGAGCAGTGTGTTCAAGTCACCACTAAGGTCACGGTTGCATTCACACTATGGGATTTAGGACAGTTACACAATATATCGATATCTACAAGTGATAAGTTGTATCTGAAAAAATGCAAGTTGGCAATTTTTCGATTGATTTCCATAGTAAAGAAAGTAATATAAGTAAACACGAACATTTAGTGAAAGTCTACCGTCGGAGGAGTATTATTATGTAATTACTGTGAATAACACTATGTGACTTTTCGTATGTCTGCTTAAAACAAAAATTCCTTTTATAGTAAATGTAATATCACATTATTCCTCTAGAAACAGAGTTCAAATTAATATTAATTAGTGTAGGTTGGACATTTACTTAAACCCAAATTTAAATCTAATAAAAGAACCTATATTATGCAATGTGTCTGATGACATACGCAACATAGGAATACGCGAGTGCTAGGGTGCTTTGATCTTAATTTGACGTGACTGTCCTTTAACAGAGTACTGACATAAATAGCGTCCACCTTTTTGAATCTCATAGTAAATTAATTATTGTCATGGTGGCATTACTCTCAGTTGACTTGCGTATAGACGTTCTAGAAAAAAAATAGAATGTATTTTTCCGCCAATCGTACTAGAACTGCCACATTATTGACAAAATTTTGATGAGCAAAGTCAAACATTCCATTATATCAGCCGTTACTAGGTAATTTACAATACAACTGTACAGGAATAATTCAAACTTCCATTAGCCGGGGCTGGTAGATCAGCGGTAAGCATCCTGGCTACGGATCGTAGGGTCGCGAGTTCGATTCCCAATCCCGGTGAGGTTTTTAAAAAATAAAAAAATGTGGATAATAATAATAATATTTATTGGTACATGGGAATGTATTACAGTTATTGCACAAGTCACAGTACAAACAAAAAAAATATCACAGCCATTAATGGCATTTTAAAAGAATCGCACTACAAAACTGCTGTCATAGAGGGATGATACTCAAAAAATTCTTTTAACGAGTAAAATGGATGATCCATCAGAAATGTTTTCAGGGAGCCCTTGAATATTTTATCGGTGCAAGTATGCAAATTCAAGTCAATGAGACCAGATATCTTATTTAATATTTTTATGCCTGAAACATTCGGGGAACTCTTTGTGATATCTAATCTACCAAAAGGCACCCTGAAAGCATCTCGATTTCGAGTGTTGTAACAATGTAAGTCGCCGTTTTGTTCTAATAAATGTTTACTTTTGAATACATAAAGTCCTACATTAAATATACAGTGAATTTATTTTAATGGTTAACATAGCAGTTTTGTTTCTATGCCTGCATTTCATCATACAGGTCACTTCCATAGTTAACAATGAAATCAATAGATTAGAACGTTAACATACGAATTTGAATTAGGTACTTGTAATAAGAAACTTTAATTTTGTTACCGGAATGTAGGTATGCAACTAAAAAGTAGATACGTAGGAACAACTTGTGTGTTTTATTTTTCCTTCAGTGGTATACATTAGGATAACTTTTAATTGTCGTTTTGACAAGTAATAACTCCTATGTTAATTTGTAAAATACACGCTCTAATCTATTGGTCTCATTTGTAACTATGGAAATGACCTGTATGATTAAATGGTGGCATAGAAACGAAACGCTTATGTTAACTATTAAAATAAATTCCCTGTATATAGATTAACCACTGTAAAGATGCCAAGATTAACAAACACACTTCTACACGAAATTGTTTGTTGATAACCCATTATCGTACGTAATAAACGTTTTTGAACAATAAGGACACCGTGCGCTGACGCGGACGACCCCCAAAAACAGATTGCGTATCCCAGTGTTGAAGTGACATGAGCATGGTACACACCCAGCAATTGTTTAAGTGTTAATAAATCTTTTAAGATTCTAAACATGTAGCAATACGAGCTAATTTTGTTTATTAAATTGAAACAATGCTCAAGCCATTTCAAGTTTTCGTCAATATACAGGCCTACGAATTTAGCACATTTTGTCCGATTTACCTGGGCTTCATTAATTTTTATATTTATGTCCTCGGCGGATTTATTCTGATAACAATGAAAACGTAAATATTGTGTTTTTTTGGTATTTAAAAACAGTTTGTGATAATTGCACCAGTTTGATAGTTTATCCATGGTTAATGAACATACGTTTTCAAATTTATCATAAGGAGCAGATATAACGGCAGAGGTATCATCTGCATATAAAGTCAAGTGGGCAGGTTATCAACATTATTTGGCAGGTCATTGATATAAATGAGGAATAAAATAGGAGCCAAAATGGTTCCTTGGGGGACTCCTATTTTAATTGCCAATTGAGCAGAATTAACTGTTTTTATGTATTTGTTATCTTGATATCGTGTTGTAACAAGATGAAGTCTGTCGCCAAGGAAACTGGCAATCCACGAGTTTGCATTCCCACGAATTCCATAGGATTCTAAAATATTCAACAGTATGTCCTGACTTACACAATCGAAAGCCCTGCTGAGGTCACAGCAGATCGCAACCGGCCACTCGCCGTTTTCTAAATCAATGATGTTTGAATAGCAGGCATGAATTGTAGAGGACGTAGAAAGTCTAGGTCTAAAACCAAATTGATTGACTGACAAAATATCATTAGAATTCAAAAAAGACACCAATCTTTCTAAAAGCAGTATTCACAGACTTTTGAAAAGACTGAAGTAATTGTAACTGGACGGTAATTCTGAATATAATTTTTTTGGCCCTTTTTGAAGATTGGAATAATCTTTCCAATTTTAAAACTTTTAGGAAACTGGCCTCTTTCAAAAGATAGATTTACTAGACAAATCAATGACTATGCAATAAAATTTGAAATTCTCTTTATTACTGCCGGCAGAATATCATCAGGCCCGGACGAAAATTTATATTTTATTTTATTATTTATGTCATAAACCTCTGAATGGGTAGTTGGGGTTAAAAATAATGACCTGTATTGGTTTCCAGTAGTTGGCCTATAACTTTGAGTGACTTTGGGTACGGGGTACGGGTACCGTGTCTGAGTAGGTATCTGGTTAAAAAATATATTAAAAAGAGTACTTATTAATTTTGGGTTAGTAACAATATTTCCATCTATGTTTATTTCTAGATTATCATTGGTGGGCCTTTGATTAGTCACTTCTTTTATTACTTTCCAAAGTGTCTTCGAATGCTTATCAGAAAGTTCAATTTTATTTTGATAAAATGCTTTTTTGGCATTCTTTAACAGTTCTCAATGTGTGCGCTTTTTGGCTTTGAAAACCTTTGCAGAATGCCATCATTCGGAAGTGATGTAAAGCCGTGGGTCCCATGTTACTACGATGTGTAGCATGTAAAAGATCCCTTGCTAGGGTTGGAACTCCTTAGTCTCGGCAAAATTCTAAGTAGGACTGTGACCATATGACCAAAGCAGTCGGTGTCTAAGGTACCTGGTACTCTACATGCCTAGACCTTGTCCATAACAAACAAACAAACAAACAACTTCCATTACATCAGCCGTTGCTAGGTAATTTACAATAAAACTGTACAGGAATAATATCCCCGGCCTAGGCAGGTCATATTCGAGTACTATTTCCTATTTTTTTTAATTACTCGTATCGATGGCCGGAAAATAGTATGTGCATTTTGGACAAAAAGCAACATTCCCAGACTCCAATATTCACAGTCGTCTGGGAATGTTACGCTTTTCGTCCTAGATACACAATGTACTATTAATGCATTATATTAATTAAACAATTTGCTATATTCTCCATTTTAGGATCTGCATAATAGAAAAGTACTGGTCATTAATATTTCTTTAATCTATGATCAAGTTAAATCATCAATGTTACGCCAATGTACGACCATCATGATGAAACAGAACCTATAGTTTAGCAATACCAAACAATTTGTTATTGTTACTAAAATTGAACAAAGAGAAAAGTATATGTCTTATTCCATAGTACATTAGAGTGAGATGGGACAACGATCTTTCTGTACCTTGGTAAAGAACAAATACTTCATATTGACATCAATGCTAATGATAAATTTCGGTGAAGATCAACGAGTGCCGTACATGACATCCGAGGCTCAGTGTTGCCTTAGTCAGATCACGTCTGTTTGCGCGCGTAAAATTCAATCACATTCTGCTCAAGTTATTTCTCGACGTCGATTACTTAATTTTAGCGGCATTTCTGTTTTATTTGCAACAAAACGGAAAAAAACTGTAACTGTTTCCCGAAAGCCTGCTATTCTGAAAATTTAGATGTCATAATCACCACTCTCTTGGAAAACCAAGCATTGAAAATTGCCAAACAGTAATTTTATCCAGTAAATGACAAGTAAATTAAATTAGGGTACCTTTCAAATTGGTCAAATTCAGCTTTTCCACTAAGCACCGTTTACGAATGCATTAACAAAAATGTGCTGATCTGGCATCTACTTTGTAATTTCTCCGTCTACGAAAAGCCCTTATCTATTACTAGTAATTAGTGGCTCTCAACAATTCTATCCTGCTGTAGATAAACTCCTGTATTTAGTGAAATTCCAGGTATAACTTTTAATTGAAAATGGTTTGCTGAATTTTACAGAGAATATCCCTTATGCATATTTATTGGACATTCTCCATAGCAATGGCGATTATTGATAATCGGATTTTTTTATTAATTTATCGGAAAATGTTCACTTACGTCACTGTTATTAGTAGAGAGGCTAAACTAAATACTCTCGTCAAATAAGGTTTTTCGTGGGACTGAGTAGGTTTATACCGACAAGTGGTATCTTCTTAGTCGGTGGTGTTTCCTGAGTATGAAAAATCATGTTGTTGCTTTCTCAGCCTGTAGAGTAAGGAGCTATGACGTCACAAAGACAGCCATTCTTGGTTCCAGGTTTTAGTACAGAAAAATTAGGGTTTAATCCAAACATCTAAAAAGAAAGTTCTACCCAGCAGCAAACTGTTTAATACCCTCCTCTTAGTGAGTGGTAAAATGTTGCACAACATTGCGCGTCGGGTTTAGACGGGAGGGGGATGGAAAGGTGGTAAAATGGTAGGTTTCAACAGTTTTTCGCATATATCTCGTTAACTATTAGGTTTAGCGTAAACTTTATTTTATACAAAATTAATCTATATTTAATTTACAATAAAAATGGTCGTATGCATTTTTGACTTCCACACACGGGTTACAGAGATATGGAAGGGGTAACGTTGTCATTATTTTCCAGTTAGCTTGGGATTCATCGTACTCACTTGAAAATGAGTATGTTTCGTTATAAAGAGTATGTTTCGTTGTAGTCACGCATCAATAATATAAGAACATTTGTATGTGTTTATGTATGTATCTACGGTTATGTGTATGTATTTGATAATATATCTACATTGCTTCCCTTCTTTGTCGCTTTTATCTTCATTTTGCCTATTTGTCCTTTTGAATAATTCATCATATCGTTTTCCTCTTTCCCGTTTGTGCGTTTATATTTGTACCTACTTAAATTACCTCCATATTTATAATAGCATTAAAACAAGGTTAACTACAAACTTTATCTAATAAGCTTTAATACAAAAAATAATGGAAATTGGTTTTCTTCACAATACATGCTTTTCAGTTCTTCTAATAATAAACAATCAATAATAAAATATGGAGGCACTACATGTAAGGGCAAAGCCGCTGCCGATGCTTTTGGCCAGTACTTCCAGTCCGTTTATTCAAATACTCCACCAAACTACAAAATCGCGTCTAATGGCAATACAGTAATTACTCATATACATGAATTTAATACGGATGTAATCACAAAAAAAGAATACGGGGAAGCTATTAAAAAATTGAAACCAAAAAAAGCAGCAGGTCCAGATATGATTCCTCCATATGTATTAAAAGGGTGCTCCGAGTGGTTAGAGCAACCACTATTGCACATTTTCAACACTGCTATCAAGTGTTCTACATTCCCCGAAAAGTGGAAAGATTCGATCATCATTCCACTGCACAAATCAGGCTGTAAAGCTTCGGTCAACAATTATCGTCCTATTGCAATACTTTCAGCTCCAGCCAAGTTATTTGAACAAATAATTTATAAAAAGCTATTTTCTCAAGTTGAATGTCTTGTAAACGTAGCACAGCACGGTTTCGTCAACAAAAAAAGCACGGTAACAAATCTCCACGTGTTTACTAATCATATATATGATGCACTTGAACAAAAAGAACAAATAGACGTAGTGTATACAGATTTTCAAAAAGCCTTTGACAAAGTCGATCATGACATACTACTGGAGAAACTTGCCGAATGTGGGCTATCCTTCGGAATGTTAACCTTGTTTTCTTCTTATTTAAAATCGCGATCACTTAGAGTTAAATTTGATGGTAATACGTCAGGCAAGTTCACACCAAACTCGGGCGTACCTCAAGGCTCTAAATTGGGACCCCTACTCTTTTTAATATATATAAACGACTTGCCTGATGTTTTTTCCTTTTCTAAATCTTTACTTTTTGCCGATGATTTAAAAATGTTTATCAAAATCAAATCAGTTGCTGATTGCGCAAGTTTGCAATATGACATTGATCAACTATACGAATGGAGTTATACAAATAAACTTCCTTTAAACATACCTAAGTGCTCAGTTCTAACTTTTTCACGTTCCAAAACTCCAATCATCTTTGATTACAAAGTAAATGGAGAAGCACTGGAGCGTAGACAGTTGATAAAGGATTTAGGTGTAACTTATGATACCACATTAAGTTTTAAAAGGCACGTAGAAAATATTACGTCAAGTGCTTATAAGTCATTGGGTTTTATCATAAGACAATCGTACAACTTTAAAAACATAGAAACGGCAAAAAGATTATATTTTGCACTGGTTAGACCGAAGCTGGAGTATGCGTCAACGGTATGGTTTCCTCATGCAGTTGGAATAATAAAAGATGTTGAAAAAATTCAAAATAAATTTTTACGTTTTTTGTACTTTAAAAAATTTTTTGTCTATCCCGATTATAAGATAATCAGATCAATTTATTTGAGAAATTTATTTGAAATTCAAAGTCTTGAGAATAGAAGAAATATATCATTACTCATTTTCGGATATAAACTATGTAATTACAGAATACATGAGAGTTACCTTCTATCATTGCTAAAATTGAAAGTGCCAACAAAACCTACAAGAACTAACATAACATTTCACATACCTCATGTAAATTTCACTTTCTTCATACCTTATCTATGCATGCTAAGATTATTGAATGAAATACTAAAGATTCCAGAAATTGACTTATCAGTAAACTATAGCATTTTTATTTCGGAAATCAGGAAATATTACAAATATGACTAAAATAATATTTAGCACCCCACTACAGTACATTAAAGTACACATTCAATGTACACGTTATATGCTGAACCTGAGATCCTCGTAGTTTTATGTAAGTTCTAGTTGTAAGTAGTTTTAGGTGGTTATATATGTATTTTCTTGGGTGCTGCTGTTTTATGCAACCCCTTTTCTACACTATCTTGGTTTTACAATATTGTTATTTTAGTTATGTCCATTTAGATTTAGAATAATTTAGTCTCTTGATGTGGTTTATTTAGAAAATCCTAATTACTTTATATGTTTGTATTAACGGCTAATTATGATAATTTGTTATTGTTTAATTTCTAAGTTACATCCTTGTAATTAGCGTAAGCTGTTAGGGTGATAAATAAATAAATAAATAAATAAATTCAATGTTCTTCAATGAAAAGTGATATGTACAACGTACAAGGTAGTTACATAATAATAAATAACATCATTCAGTAATCTAAAAATCTTCAAGTTTTTTTTTCATGTTGAAGATTATCGTCATCGATGCCGTCGTCAATAATTAGTGAATGTCTGTTGGTGCACCTATGTCCGCAGCAATTCTTGCACATGTTTGAGCATTTCAAGCCACCCTGTCGACGCTCACAGTGTCTGACACACCCCGCATTACAATTGCAAACAATGAGGGAGAGCAATTTTTCAGGATCAGCTGCCTTTGTGGTTGCAACTAGACGCTAATAACCACCAATCCTTTTCCAACCCCATTTTAGTGAATCTTTACTGAGATTGAGCCATTGCTGCACTTGTGGTAAACTATTTAAAATGTTGTTGTGCAGCTGCTGAAGTGGGGGAAAGTACAGTCAACCTGAAATTTGTGTGTACAGGCTGCTTTTCGATGATCTCCAAATAACATCAATGGCAGAGGGTATCCAAATTATGTGCATTTGTTGATGCAAATATCGAAAGGGGGAAATGGTTTCCAGCATCAGCTACTGCATCTGGGACTGCATTTGGGTTGTTAAAAGTCAACAGTTTGTGTAAAGCTCCTTGTCACGTTGCACTTTTTCAGAAGGCGTTATTTTTTCCTTTCTATAAACTGAAGAAACGGTATCACATCCGGCGAAAGTGTAAACTCTCAAGAGAACATCCTTCTAGTCAGGACAAGAATTCGAAAAAGTGAAGTTCTAGAAGCAAATCATATTACTTTTGAGTTAAAGGTTATTTCTAGCTAATTCGACTCCGCTGAATCCAAAAATGCCTGTTACCAACTCGAAATCCCGACCGTAAGTGAGATATTCAAGATGGCGGCCAAAAGCCGGAAATCGACACATTTTCCGCCTCCTAAGACGTATAAACGTAATTTAAACATCGAATTATAAGTTTTGGGGGGCAAATAACACACCCGTATACATGAAAATAGCATTTGTAGTCAGTAAAATAATTTATTAATTTGTAATAAATTTTTAAGCCAAGAAAAGACAAATCTTAATAAACCTTATCGCTATGTGTATTTAAGCATAGAGCTCGGCATTTACAGATCTTCATGCATGGGTGGGACTCCAATCAACTGATCCATCAGATTTTTCTGAAATAAAAAAAATATTAGATTGAAGGTTAGAGGACTTGGCATTTCAATATCGAGAGCTGAGTGCGAAGAAACCATTGGATGGACGGAATTTATTGCAAAAAATGCAAAAATTATAGTTGCTAAATCTGCCGTTTGATTCGTGCCACTTATTTTGAATCCGGCGCATGAGTTAACGACTCTTAGTACCGTCCCCAAGAGGTGCATAGCAATAGCAGATGGACTTAGAGAAAAGTATGTTGTACTGACCCCTGTGAAGTTAGCACCACAAATTCAAAAAATGGTATTTTTTTCAAGAGTTCCCGTTGCACCCCAAAGAGTTCTAGAGTTCCTTGCTATTTTTAAAAATAGTTCTATGTATATAAGAGAAAAAAATGTGGATCGAAAATTTGGGGTTGTACTGACTACGGATCAAGCCCTGTATTGTAAGCTTGTTGAGCTTCAGGTAAGCTCTGATATTTACAAGGAGCGTATAATCTTGAGAATGGGTGGACTGCACATATTCCTTAACTTTTTGCAAGCTATAGGTCAACATATGGCTGGAAGTGGCCTGGCAGAGTTGTGGCGCGAGGGTGGTTTCCTTGCGGAGGGCTCAATAAGAAAAGTTTTGGATGGCAAAGCTTACGCTACGGGAATGCAAGTACACAAACGTACCTTCCAAGCATTGTGGAGAATATTGTACCCACAGATTTTGAGCATGCTGGAGGAAAATGATTTTGAAGTAGCTGAAGAATTCAAGAAAGCAGCAGGGAATACCATTTATTTAAGAGCTTTTTTGGATATATCAAGAGTCCAAGGGTATTTAATAAACTTTTTAAAGAAGCGCAGTGAAGATGACATAAACTTTTGTCTGTGGTTAAGCTACATCGACATAGTGCTAATCCTTCCCATGTTTACTAGAGGAATCCGTTGTGGAGACTGGCAATGTTTCCTGTACTCTCTTCCTGAAATGCTGTCATACATGGCTTGGTACGGACGTATAAACTATCTAAAGTCATTGAGTGTATACAACGCTCAAATGCATCTGTTACCTGCAGAAGTGGAAGCAAAATTTCTTGCTGGAGATTTTGGGGTGATGCGAAGCGTAAGAAAGTTTGCACAAGTAGACGCGGATCACGCACAAGAGTAGTTTGTCGGCACTTGCAAGAGTGCTTCAGCTGGAATTTTGGGTATAAGGCAAAATGTACACACAATGAAACGTTGGACGCGGGAAGGTAGAATGCGTCTCCTCGTCTTCGTCATATTTAGATAAACCTCATCAGCATGAAGATCCAGGCACTACGGAAAAAAGGTTAAAAAAATGCTGGTTTATGTTTGTATGTATGCATTATCTGTAATCCCTCTTACATACCGGTATAGAGGCTAGGTGCTTTGTAGGCTAGCATCTAGCGGTTCAGTGCTCCACTTGCCCCGGTTTTGGGCTATAAAGTTGGAGCGCGTCTTTTGAACTTGCGTAGCAACCATTGTGTAAGGTGTATAAGCTATGTGTTGACCTTATTACTAGTAGTTACTTAGTACAGTTAATTTGGTGCCCAACTGTGAATAGTCTTGTAACGTTTCGCCCAGCGCGAACGCGATTTTATAAATTAAAAATTAATTAGCGCGTTCCCCCTTGTCGTGCACCACGTTAGAGACCGAAGCTCCGCGCCGAGAGGACGACGTGACGTCACCGCAAGCGATCGCCCTAACACCACTGCGCACCTAGACCACGAATCCCCGCTCCAACGACCTTCGATTACGCTCGCACCAGGTATAAAAGCAGAAATCGAGTCCGCAACAGACAGAATTTCCTAGAATTTCCTAGATCTTCCCACTCCTCTCGTCTCGCCTGTACTCTCAGGAGTGTCCCCCAGGACTCTTCGAGGGTATCCCGACCAGCTACCTGAACCCCTGAACGTTCGGAGTGTTGCTATACTTTCCAACGTTATTTCCTCGAATTCCTGCACGTTTGGATTGTTACTTTACTTTTCAACGTTATTCTTTTGAACTCCTGCACGTTTGGATTGTTACTTTACTTTCAAACGTTATTCTTTTGAACTCCTGCACGTTCGGATTGTTGTTATACTTTCCAGCGTCATTTCCCGAGCACCTAGCGACCTAGAGAACCGCCCCAGGTCCGACGGCGACGACGTCAGACACCTGGATATAAGCAGAGTTTTTCCAAACTCGCCGACAACGCCTTCCAAAGCTTGGGCACTCGGGAGGCCAAGCCGAGTGCGCCGGTGACAACGCCGTCCGTGAAACAAATTTCCTAGCACCAGGACGGCGACACCGACGCAATCAGGCCTGTTAATTGCGACCGGAGTGGCTTAGCATCTCCGAGGCCGAGGAGCGTGCACCGGGGGTTTCTGCGGAGTAAGCCCGAGGCCGCCGCCCATAGGCACGCACTCCTGGAGCTAGGGTAACTCAGCGGCTACCTCCGCCAACAAGAAACGGCGTTTAATTAATCAAAACCCACTCACCTAGCCCGGCAGAACAGCTCGCAAGTAAAACAAATTAAATACGGCGCCCATCACTCGAACGTTGGGAATTTCACTGTCAGAGCTCCAGACGCCCTAGGTATGCACACAATTTAATTTAACATTGACCACAGTTTTGTTTATTTAACGATTTCAAGACCAAATGTATTGTTGTTGTCCGCCATCACTGGCGGCCCACTAATCTGTCATATTACCTGTTCAGGGCCGGCGCGTTGCCAACGTGACGAGAGGACTGACGTACATACAGGCTGTCCCGTAATAGTGTGCCACTGCTCGATTGCCGACGAACGAACGCCCCGTTAGAAGAGTTATTTTATTTTTATGTCATTACATTCTATTATTTCGTGTTTTTTAATACAGTTTAATTTAATGTATCTAGTTAAATATTATTATATAAAATAGTAAGAAGTTATTCTGTGTTTCTATTCCACGTTACTATCTGAGTTTATTATTTGGATCTTGGCTTTTTGAGCTAACCTTGGGCAACCAGTTTTCAGGCTGGTGATAGTAGCATTTAAATTAAATTAAACTAGCCCGTCAGGCTACAGTCTCACCGAATTCGATAACGTTCGCCAAGGCTACGGAAAAATTCGGCCCACCGTGGGACCCGAACCGAGGACTTGCCTAACGCTCTACCAACTGCGCTGTACGGCTTCTTATATCGAATTTATTTATACTCAAATTCTGGAAATAAATTTCGCTTATTAAAATATAAGTTTCTATCAAAATGGGTTTCGAAATGCCTTCTTTGGAAGTTATGATGCTAGATATACAAGATTGGCGGTTATGGTACCGCGAATAGAGAATAGCATATTATTTTCGTAATGTCGCATTTCCGGACGCATGTTGATATGATTTTTTTCATATTTAATAGGCGGAATTTATTTCCAGAATTTTAAGAAAATTCATAAAATAACAATTGAAGGGTTTTATTGCTAAAGCCCTCTAAACGCCATTTAGTAGTTTTAAAGTTATAAAAAATCAACTGAAGCATCTTAGCCCACCCACGACCGTTGCTATTGGCTAACATTAAAATTTGTCGCTTTTTGTTGACCATTTTATTTGCAGATTTTGCTGCGAGTTCTGGAAAATTCTCCTTTATAGAAATTTTTATCGGCGTAGACATTTTTTTCCTTGAACTGTATCTACGTATTTCGTTTGAATTTACTGTATTAATCGATGTTTTCATTGTCTCGTAGGATTTTTGATTTTGCTTTCCCATACGGTCTAAATGATCCTCTAGCTCACAGTTTTTTATTATTAACTGATCAATCCCGTTTTAATTTTTTTACACATTTAGTTAGCTAGGTAATTTTTTGATGTAGCAGTTTATTTTCCAATAAATCGGGTTTCGAGTTGAAAATTAATTTTTCTTCTTTCTGAGTACTGTGTTTGTTTGTGATGTACATACAGTTTATTTGAGTTTGTTGCTAATGCTTCCGCGTCAGTATCTTCCTTCTCTACATCACAGCCTATGAGCAGCTCTGGAGTGTATATGTGTTTGCACGCGCCGTGTGACCATTATTAAAATATCCAACCAAATTCATATTGTTTGTTGGTATTCACTGCTGTCTTCCACAATTATTTTCCTTAGCATAGAATTTCGGCTTAGACAGCGTAGTATTTGTATATGAACACCCAGCAATACTACGCGGTCTAAGCCGAAATTCTATGCTAAGGAGAATAATTCGAGTAACCGCGAAAGCCTCAAACAGTACGTCTTCCACAATATTTACGGAAAGATGCCTAATACTCGAGAATCCAGCAGAGATGAGCTTTCACAGCTGGAAATCTCTTCTTTGATAGAACAAGTTACAAAAAACTTGTCAATAGACACTGCATTGTTGAAAGAGATTGCTAATGAAGTGGTGCAGTATATTCACGAAGATCTTGGAAAAAAACTTGATGAACAGCAGCAACAAATTAATACTTTAAAAAGTAAAACTGCTATGTTAGAAGGCACAAAAAAGCTGGCTGATTCTGAGATAGAAGAAATGCAACAGTACTTCAGAAGAAATTGTCTGTGCATTTTTGGACTCAAAGAAAACCCTGGCGAAAACTTGGAGGAAGATATGTGCCAACTTTTTAATACTCGGGTAAATGCATCGCTAACGATTAACCACCTCGGCAGGTGCCATCGTTTGGGAAAGCCTCTGGGCCACGTGGATCGAGGCTCGAGGCCGGTCATAATAAAATTTACAAGCTACTGTCATCGCAACCTAATGTTCATGAACCAGAAGTTATTAAAAAATACGAATATAATCATTAGGGAAGATCTTACAAAGAGCCTTGCCGATCTAGTAAAAACTTTAGAAGTAAAATATGTGAAGCATAATGATTAGACATGGGATAGTATGATCTTTTTCAAAGACCAGTTACTAACCTCATTTCTAAATATTATAAGCTCCATAATATAAAGGACCTTAATTAATACACTTGCGACTTAAAGGTTGTTATAAATGGTTGTTTGTATTTTACAAGAAATGAAGTTCGCCTTTTTAGTCGGTTTTTTTATCTTTTCTTGCAGGTAAATTCAACAAATGTGCTGGTTTATTTTGATATGTTTTTAGTGTGAGCTTACATTTCTTGTATTGTTATTAATTATTATTTTGGTCACTTTCAATTAGCAAGTTCTTGTTCACACGGTTCTATGCTGAGTGCTGTCTTAATCTTACGATTTGATTTTGTTTTTCCCTTTCCTGGGATTTGTTTTCAAGAAATTATATTTATTTATAAATTTTATTTATCGTATAGATTTAAATAATAATTATATATTATGAGCGTCTTCAGAGCAGAATGTTAGATCTTTGGTAGCTCATTTTAATGAAGTCAGAAACATTATTTTAGTAAATAATTACGATATGTTCGCAGTTACTGAAACATGGCTAAAACACAAAATCATCTAATAATATTATGATTAATGGCTGTACGTTCATGGTATATACTTGAAATCTACAATAAAATTCACAATGTTAAATACTAGCACAATTGAGCAGTTGTGGGTTAAAATACATTTGCAAAATGAAGATGTTGCGTTTGGAGTAGCTTACAATCCTCATAAAAGTAATTATAAACTGTTTTTTGATGCATTTGAAACTACATTTTCACAATTAATTACTAGTGTGGATCAAGTTTTTTTGTGTGGGTGACTTTAATGTGGATATACTTGATCACAACTCAACTGAAGCTAAACATGTAGTCGGTATCCTGCATAGTCTGGGATTGAAACAAGTGGTCTCTGAACCTACCAGAATCAGTAAAACATCTGCAACACTACTTGCTTATATTTTAACAACTAATGTTAGCTTAATCAGTTCTACAGGCGTTCTATCCGCTTCTGAAATCAGTGACCATGAATTAGTATTTTGTAATATGATCAGTCTTTCTACTATTAAAAATGTGGAAAAATTTACTACAGTCCTAACTTAAAAAAACTTTGATTACAATACATTTGATGAGCATCTGCAGTTTTTGGCTTGGAATTCGATTTATGACTTCACCAGTATAGATGAAAAGGTAAAATTTTTGAATAAAAACATATTACGGTTACTCAATACGCATCCGCCTTTTAAAACACATAGAATCACAAAATCCTACGTGCCGTGGCTTACTGAAACTGTGCGTGAAATGATGAACTTACGAAACAGAGCTTTGTTGAGATATAAAGAAACTAAAACTCCAGATAGCTGGCAGTACTACAAGCAGTTAAGAAATGCAGTTACTTGTGTAATAAAGCGCGAGAAGAAAACTTTTGGAGTATTTAAGTTTCGAAACCTTAGTTCAAATAAACTTTGAACAGAGTTGGAAAAGCTGAACATAAAAAAACATAAGAAGCAAAATATTCCTGACCATCTTAATAATGTTGAGGATAGTAACAGATATTTTATTGCTTCTGCAAATACTCAGCTACCAAATAATCAATTAATAGCATTTTATCGAAACAACATTAAAAATACAGTTGAGTCGAAGTTACAGTTCACATTAGTCGATGAAAATTTTATTTTTGAAATTATTAAAAACATAAAAAGTAAACGGTTCTGATGGAATAAATATTTTAACCATACATCTTTGTATACCATTTTTGCTACCGTATATCACCCATAATATAAATTATTGTTTATTAAACTCTACTCTCCCCAGTGAATGGAAGAAAGCAGTTATTATGCCATTAGCTAAAACAACTGAACCTCAAACACTAAATCATATTAGACCGATTGGTATTCTTCCAACTCTGTCTAAGATCTCAGAGAAAGTAATTGCATCTCAATTACGTATACACCTGAATCAATATAACAATATACCTAAAGTCCAGTCTGGATTTACAAAAGGGCATAGTTGTAGTACCGTCTCCGGCAAATTCCTCGAATGCAATTGCTTGAAATCAATTGCTCGAAATCAATTGCTCGAAAATCAAAGTGCTCGAATGTAACTTTTCTCGAAATACAAGTTCCTCGAACCGCAATTTCTCGAAAATGTTTTGCTCGAATTTAAGTGGTCTTAAATAATGCGTCAATACTAAAATCTTCAAAATCTTTTGTAGTAAGTGGTCAAAGACAGTATTATGTTCTTGTAACAGGAAAGTGATTATCATTGGAATGTAATTACGGGTATTCGTAATCAGGATAATGGGTTTGTTGTTATTACAAATAATGTTGAATGGGTTTTTCTTGAGACACGAAAGTAATTATCATCGGAATGTAATACATACCTATACCTATTTTTTATTAATAAAGGTTATAATTTGTAATTTGTGTTTTTTTATATTCGATATTAACTGATTCGAGTTAAGGCTATTTCACAACTTAATTTTTTTCGAGCAACAGATAATGGAGAAATTGCTGTTCGAGAAACTTGCAATTCGAGCAAAGTCACATTCGAGCAATTGACTTTCGAGCAACTGATTTTGAGCAATTCGTTTTCGAGCAATTGCATTCGAGCAATTTACCTACAACCGAGTGAAGAGGTGGCGTGAGTAGACCCTTAAACCGCAGATTCAGATTATATACATCAGATCTGAAAACTGATCGTATGATACAAGTATGGGAGATTTTTAAAAATTATAATTGTTATGTCCTCGTAGTTAAGGCTAATTAAAGATGTTGCAGTGGAAATATATGTTTATTAAATAAATATAACTTAGACAGATCTCATACAAATACAAGTTGCTGTTAACAAGAGCACAACTCGAATGTCCTAAAACTAAACCAAAACCTTCGTCCGGGTACCTGCCTTTGTCCCTTAGGATAATCCGCAGTTACACAGCGTTGCCAAACTTATGCTACACCACACACCTCCCCTTTAAGTTCGCCTCCAGTTACCATATCTTAACCTAGCTTATTTAAACTTAAACTAATTTGTGAAACCTACATTTTCACCAAACCGGTCAGGTACCGTTCGTGTCCTTGTGCTTCTTCGAACCTCCTGCACCTTTTCCTCTTTATTTCGTTTACTGCTACCTGGCTGGTTATTCACTACAGGACTAACAATAACAAAAGTTTCATTATTTACAATATTTTCGTTGACAGCGACCTCCTGTCCGCTGGTGTCGATGCCGGTTTGAGGTATTACCAAATCGTTTTTAGAATCTGACCTCACTATTTTTCGGCGCTTAAAGCTAAACTTTTCTTTACTTTCCGATCGTTGTAAACCAAGATCTTTGTTCTTGTCGTACCTAATTATTTGCTTAATGTGCCTTTTCCACATCTACCCGTTTTCTGTTATTTTGCAGATATACGTTACTTCCTAACTGTTTTTGAACTCTAGCCGGTGTCCACTGCTTATGGTTTACCGACCGATAATCCCTTACCATAACGCTATCTCCCAATTTAAATTCTTCCTTCCTTCCCTTCCCACGGGCGGGCGTTTCGCCACTATACTGTGCGTTTGGTTTTATGCTATCTAACCGAATCTTCAACTCTCTCCCCTGATATAATTTCGAAGGTGTCTGCTGAGTTGTTGTATGAGGTGTACTTCGATAATTTATTAGGAACCGACAAATCAACGTTTCCGTTTCGACTCCTGTTTAATCTTGTCTTTAACAGATTAACCAGATATAAATTTATAATTATTCATTTAAATTTTACGAAACATTCTAAAAGTTAAAAGCCACCAAAAACGCAATATTGCATTATGCAAGCGCGGCGACCTACTCACAGTCAAGTTTAAACACCTCGCAGTCGCCGCTCAGCATTTTTACACGGCTTCGCGTACACAATTACGCAAGGCCGTGACAAGGTTTAAATGCCTACAATCGCAGCTCAGCATAAAAGACGCTCGAGTTCATGGAGTCCATATCATATCACGGAAGCAAAACCGCTGAGTATTGTTTTGCAAGACTAGTAAATTAACCTACTGAATATAATACATTGCACCTGTTATTAGAAATGAACTTTGTATATTACTATGATCTAAGCAAATTTGTTTGTATATATAGAACAATTATTTTTGTAATAAACCAGTCTGCATTTACTTGTTAGATTCACTTACTGCGTCGCTGTGGGTCCAAGCCTATAAATAATTAAGGGATGTGAGGCTGCATCTCACACAGTGACGAATTATCATCCCGTTAAGTGGCATGACTAAGCTGTCTTAAAGCGGAAACTGCTGTCTCAGTTCTGCGCTTAACATAAGGGATGGAACCAGCAAAATAACGTAACGGACGCCTGATTTCTACAGCCTCCAGGCGAATCTGTTCATGGTCCTTCGAGCCGGATCTGTCTACAACTAAGAAGAGGTACATCCCGAGAAGGAAACAACATCTACCAACCCACCCGGTTCCCCGAAAATGGCAAACAATATGGAGGAATTCAATCAGCTAGCTGTCGCCCAAGAAGAACTCGGCCAGAAGATCACGCAGGTATTTTCCAACAGCAAAAAGGACCCTGCCAGCCGAAAAACAGAAGCTTACATCGCCAGCCGAAACAAGACGCTGGACGAAACTTGGAACGCCGTGACCAAAAATCACGCCAAAATGGTGCAGCTAAGTATTCCTACACATAATTATTTTACCACAGGGTATTACGAACAAATTAAAGCCATCTACTGCGAAGCAAAAGGTTATTTGCAGAGCTGTTTAAAGGCAACTGAAAATCCCGACCCCTCTGAAACTAGGAGGCGAGAGGAAACAGTTGTAAATCCCGAGCAAAAGGTTCGTATCCGAAAACTGCAGATTCGGATGCAGAATTTTAAGCAATCTTTGGACGACGCCGAACTGGAACAAGCACTCGGAAGGCCCGCCATCACAAAGAGGGAATTAAAGGAAGAATGGGACCGGGTGATCGAGATGGACGAAGAAGTCATGTCTAACGAGATGGATTCAAACCAGACGCACTTCAGTCCTGAATTTACTACGTTGAAAGACAGGTACCGAAATTTAATTAATTTGTTACAAGCACCAACAAGGAACGAGCAAGCATCAGCCATCTCGCTTCCTCAAGTTAAAATCCCCATATACGAGGGAAATTATGAGGAATGGGCCACTTTTAAGGACCTATTCACCAAATTAGTAGATGACAACCAAAACATGGATGATGTCATCAAAATGCAGTATTTAAAAACGCATGTCAAGGGAGAGCCCAGCCGACTAATCCAGCATCTCGCAGTGACTCAAGCCAACTACAACACCGCTTGGAATTTGCTGCAACAAAGGTATCAAAATAATCGCCCTATTCTAACCAAATTGCTAGACACCATCTTCGATCAGCCGGTCCTCTCCAAGGAATCAGCCCAAGGGTTGAAAAGATTGCATGACTCCACTAAGGAATGTGTGGAAGCAATCAAAAATTTGGGCATTTCCACCGACAGCTGGGGTCCGTGGATTAACCGAGTTATTACTCGAAAATGGGATCCTGAAACTAACAAATTATATGAGCAATCGCTTCAGTGCCCAAATGAAGTTCAGGATCACCAAACTCTAATGGCCTTCTTACAAATGCGGTTCCAATCCTTGGAATCCATTGATGGAGCTCGAAAACCAACTCAGGACAAGCCACAGAAAAATTACGCTGCCGGATATCTCAACTGCAAGATGTGCAATGGGGACCATTACATCGATAACTGTGGTCAATTCCAGAGGCTCTCCACCCACGAAAAGCAAGAAGTGGTAAGAACCTACCGATTGTGCTTTCGATGTTTGCGACACGATTCTAATATACAATGTCGTTCGTATTATAACTGCAAAATCTGCCGCTTTCCACACCATACTCTGCTTCACAAGGCACAGCCGCCATCAAAGCCGATACCTGCTCCGAAGATGAAGACGTTTTCTCACGCAGCAGCCATGCAGACCTCCAACGCTCCAGAGAAGAAGCCAAAACCCACAATCATTGCCGCCAACCTAGGCGCAAAGAAGAGCCAAGTGCTACTGGCCACAGCAACGGTTCAAGTTAAGGCAGCATCCGGGATGACTCATCTCTTGAGGGTCTTGATAGATCCAGGGTCTCAAGGTTCCTTCATCACCGAAGCCGCAGCCGAATTATTAGCGTTACCCAGGACCAAGGTTCGAGCAGAAATCTCCGGAATTGGGAACAGCGAAACAAAAGTCGCAAAATGGAAAATCACAGGTTTGATTACGCCAAGATTTCCAAGTAAATTTTCCTTACCTGTTACTTTACTGGTACTTCCCAAACTTACAAAAACCATGCCTTCATCACCCATTCCGAACATAAAAATGGATGCCTGGAAACATGTCTTCATCGCCGATCCAACCTTCAACCGACCTGGCCCCATAGATATACTTCTAGGCGCTGAAGAATATTCCCAAATAATTCTCGAAGGAATCAAGAAATCCAAAGATGGCATCCTAGGACAGAATACCGAATTGGGATGGATCTTATCAGGAACCATGGGAAGACGACCTCCCACCAGCCTTAAGGTCAACACCATGGTTGCCAAAATTGAAGAGGATGAGCAGTTGCAGAAATTCTGGAACATTGAAGAGGCTTCTCCTCAAAGGAAACTTTCCCCAGATGATCAGGTATGTGAAAATAAATTCACAGACACAGTCCAGCGAGACGTAGATGGAAGATACGTAGTAAGGATTCCATTCAAACAAACTCCAGTACACATGGGAAGGTCCAAACCCTCAGCATTGGCACGATTCATACATCTGGAGAAGAAATTAGGACAAGATCAAGATCTAGCAGTCCAATACAAGAAATTCATGCAAGAATACTTGGATTTAGGACATATGGAAAAGGTGGCAAGGGAAGATGAGAATAACGGCAAGTATTACATTCCCCACCATGGCGTCATCCGAGAAGCAAGTTCATCAACCAGGCTTCGTGTCGTTTTCGATGCCTCTAGCAAGGCCTCTCACGGAAAATCCTTAAATGAGATGATGTACGCTGGACCTAAACTTCAGCAAGAACTGGTCGACATTCTACTTCGATGGAGGACACACAGGATTGTTTTTTCTGCAGACATTGAAAAAATTGAAAAAATGTACCGACAAATCAGAATGAACAACCAAGACCAGGAGTACCAAAGAGTCCTATGGAGATTCGACAAATCACAGCCAATCAGGGAATATAAGCTGTGCACCGTCACTTATGGAACCGCATCAGCTCCCTATCTTGCCATTCGAACCTTGCATCAACTCGCACAGGACGAAAAGGTCTCATTTCCATTAGCTTCAGAAGCAGTGAAGAAAGATTTCTACGTGGACGACGTGCTTTCTGGGGCCGACACTGTGGAAGAAGCGATCCAACAACAAGGTCAGCTCATTTCCTTACTAAAGCGTGGAGGCTTTACTCTACATAAATGGTGCAGTAATGAGTCAGCCATCATTCAAGAACTCCCAGAAGAGTTAAAGGAACAAACATACCTCGAAATAAGTGAAGACGGCGTAAAAAAGTCCTTGGGCATTCACTGGTCTCCATATGAAGATGTTTTCTGTTTTAAGGTAGACGTTAAGCAACAGGAATCCACCAAACGCACCATACTATCCGAAGTTGCCAAAATTTTCGACCCATTGGGATGGTTAGCACCCGTCATCATCACTGCCAAGCTACTCATCCAAGAACTATGGCTCGAAAATATCAAATGGGATGACCCAGTGTCTGAAAATATCCTAGGCAAATGGGAGACGCTCAGGTCTCAACTCAAGGCAGTGGAAGAAATTACCTTACCAAGGTGGTTGTTTATCAAAAGGGAATCTCTAGTAGAGCTGCATGGATTCTGTGACGCCTCCGAAAGAGCTTTCGGGGCCGCGATTTATACCAGAGTCACCACATCATCCGGCCAAGTCAAGGTATCCTTATTAATAGCCAAATCCAAGGTGGCACCAGCCCGAGCCAAGACGACATTACCAAGACTGGAACTCTGCGCAGCAGTACTCCTTTCCAATCTACTTCAAAGGGTAATTGCAGCATTAGACCTTCCTAAGGTGTCTATCTTCGCCTGGACCGACTCCATGGTTACATTAGGATGGATAAAAGGAGACCCGGTACGATGGAAGACGTTCGTCGCGAATCGAGTAGCCGAAATCAACAATCTAATTCCGGCTCAACATTGGAACCACGTCAAATCCGAAGAGAATCCTGCAGACGTCATCTCCCGAGGCACTAGTCCAGAAAAACTAAAGAATCATCTCCTATGGTGGGACGGACCGAGCTGGCTAGTTAACAAGAGTTCATGGCCGTGTCAACCAGACACCGCAACCACCGAGGAAGAAGCAAGAAGTTACACTGTGCATCAAACTACCATTCATCAAGACGAGAACGAAGTCGTTCATCGTTTTTCTTCTCTAACAAGAATGGTACGAGTCATGTCACATTGCCGAAGATTCATCAACAAGTGTAAGCGACTTCCCACTCAATCAGGATGCCTATCAGTGAAGGAAATGGACGACACCATCCTCCTACTCGTTAAGGTCATCCAAGGAAGTGATCCTATTTTGAGGGCAACAGGATCTCAACTCCGGCAGAACAAATATGTGAGTTCCAGTAACAAGCTTGCCAACCTCAATCCCTTCATCGATCAGCATGGAATAATCCGTGTTGGAGGAAGATTAGAAAATTCCACCTTGTCCTTCAATGAAAAACACCCAATCATACTCCCGTACTCCAGTCATATTTCCAAACTAATAATCCAAGAGGCGCATCTACGCACGCTGCACGGTGGCACCCAACTCACTCTCTCATATATCCGAAGAAATATTGATCATCAACGCGAAGAAAGCAGTCAGCTCCAGCATCCAGAAGTGTTTCCGATGTCTACGATACAAAGCAGAGGCAGCACAGCAACTGATGGGAAATCTTCCATCAACCAGAGTGAATTCAACTCCTCCATGTCTTCCATTCCGGAGTGGACTACGCGGCCCAATACAGATCCGAACATCCAAGGAAGAGGGCATTCTTCGCACAAAGGGTACATTGCTGTTTTTGTCTGTCTATCAACCAAGGCAATCCACCTAGAGGCCGTCAGCGACATGACAACCAACAGCTTCCTAGCAGTCTTCAGGAGTTTACTGCCGAAGAGGACGCTGTGCACACCTATACAGCGACAACGGAACAAACTTCGTTGGCGCAAGAAAAGTGTTGGACAAGGAAACCCGCCAAACAATTGAAGGCCCAGTTGTCCAAGAAACCTAGCAACCGGTGGTACCCAATGGCACTTCATCCCTCCAATAGCCCCTCACTTCGGAGGGATATGGGAAGCAGGGGTAAAATCAATGAAGCATCATCTGAAGAGAACTATTGGGCCACGCTACTCTCACCTTTGAAGAGTTAACAACTCTTCTCTGCCAAATTGAGGCCTGCCTAAACTCACGTCCTCTATGTCCACAAGGCAACGATATTGAGGACACAACTGCTCTGACGCCAGGCCATTTCCTAATAGGGAGGGAAATCATATCGCCACCAGACCCAATCAACACTCCAATATCTTCAAATCTATCGAATCGTTGGAGGATAATCCAAAAGATCAAGCAAGATTTTTGGAAATCATGGAGCTCGGACTACCTTCATGGATTACAGCAACGAAACAAATGGAAGAAACCATTGGAGAACACTAAAGTTGGAGATTTAGTGTTAATCAAGAAGATAGTATCAATCCTAGTAAGTGGCTTTAGCAAGAGTCACTGCAACTCATCCAGCAGCCGATGGATCAGTACGAGTAGTGACGCTCCAGAAATCAGGAGGACATCAGCTAAAACGATCCATAGGCAGCATCATTCCATTACCAGCAACTACCGAGGAATCGCAGGAACCAGAGGCAGAAGATAAAATTTCAACTAACATTATCCCGACACGATCATCCCCAGCACCAAGAAATCTGTCGCGTTCAATGGAAACTGCTGTTACTCATCTTTACCCTTCTTACCACCAATACATTAAGTAAAGCAGAATTTAATATCCAAAAACCAGACAGCGGGTACTATGTAGAACACATTGGACACGGGAAGATTGAGAGAGGAACATTCCGGATCGAAATCCAGTTCGAGAGGGGGAAGATCGAAGAAGACTTCGAAACAGTCACAGACATGGTAGACAAATTCGACAATCTCTGCGACTCTGCAAAAGAACTGTCCGAAGACACATTATGCAAGACGCTGGTGCATCATCTTCTGGAACAGAAAAAGCAAATGGAATGGATTAGAGATGGTATGGAAGAAATAATAACAAGACGAGAAAAAAGAGAGGTCCTTGGCACAGTATTAACATCAATTTTTGGAGTCAACGATGAAGTCTATCAAGATATAGACAGGCTAGACAAGAATCAACAGGAACTAATAAAAATGGACAGTCAACAATCCAAATTCTTGCTATCAGCACTTTCCAGGTTTAATGAAACCGAAGAACGAATCGACAAGAAGCTGGAACATTTCCAAGAAAAATTAAACCAAGGAATCCGGGCCATTAACAACATGGACAAATGGTATAAAGCAACCGACTCCAACCGACTAAATATTCACATCATCAGTGTGTACCAAGTCGCCACAAATGTAATTAGTGAACTGTGCAACTACCATATTCACATCTTAAACGTTCACTTTCAGCAAGGTAATCTGTACGAGCTAATAACACCTGCTCAAATTAAACAGATCCTCGCTAATGCAACCAGTAAACTTTCACCAAATTTGGAGATATTACCAACGCCAATTCTAAAGGTTGACATTGGGCATGACGACATCCACATCAACGTCCAAGGGTATTTCATCATAGTGGAAAAAACGGAATACTCCTTAATTAAAGTGACACCAATTCCTCTCCAAATCAGCAATGGATCCTACTGGATGATCGATGTGCCGAAAGGAATCTTCGCTGTGGATTACAACCTACAAATGTACTTCCACGAAACAGATGAAGAATTCAAAGAAGAGCTACAAATTTCTCCCACTACCTATGTTTGCAGTCCAACGGTAGTTAAAGGAATTGAAAACAACCCAAACTGCATCATTGACGATATATATCACCGAGTAGAAACCAGTCAATGTCTCCTACGAAGACATCGCATCCAGTCCATTATTTGGAAACAATTGTACATGGAAAACACCTGGCTATTTGTAGTCAGTAAACCAACCCGCATAGCAATCACTTGTAGTGGAAACAGGGAAGAAGTCACCGTCAACACTACAGGTGTCATTCAAATTTCATCGGATTGCATCATCCAAACTGCGAGGAATACATTAACCCCAAGGCACAACAGAAAATACAAGATCCTGGCTGGATACTCCAAGGCTATCAGTATCAATATTACCAACCCAATCACAACAAACTCATTTTCAGAAATCGCAGAGGAACCTGTACTAACTCAGTCAGACCACTTCGAAGACCTACAAGCATCGCAGTTAGATTTCCAGGAGCATATAAAAAACTTCACCTGGAAAGCCATCCGACATCATTCTCACCTGTCTATTGGGGTCACAGGCAGCCTTTTGGGAACCGCTGCCCTACTAGGAGCTATCTACTACATTCGGCAACGAATAACACGAAGGAAGCCACCACCCGCACAACCCCAGGCAGAAGAATATCCTCTCAAAACGCTCAATCTCGAAGAAACAATATAATTTATCGGTTTGCTTTTTTGTGGCTTAAAATTGGCAATATGTTTAATCTTGTCTTTAACAGATTAACCAGATATAAATTTATAATTATTCATTTAAATTTTACGAAACATTCTAAAAGTTAAAAGCCACCAAAAACGCAATATTGCATTATGCAAGCGCGGCGACCTACTCACAGTCAAGTTTAAACACCTCGCAGTCGCCGCCTCAGCATTTTTACACGGCTTCGCGTACACAATTACGCAAGGCCGTGACAAGGTTTAAATGCCTACAATCGCAGCTCAGCATAAAAGACGCTCGAGTTCATGGAGTCCATATCATATCACGGAAGCAAAACCGCTGAGTATTGTTTTGCAAGACTAGTAAATTAACCTACTGAATATAATACATTGCACCTGTTATTAGAAATGAACTTTGTATATTACTATGATCTAAGCAAATTTGTTTGTATATATAGAACAATTATTTTTGTAATAAACCAGTCTGCATTTACTTGTTAGATTCACTTACTGCGTCGCTGTGGGTCCAAGCCTATAAATAATTAAGGGATGTGAGGCTGCATCTCACACAGTGACGATTATCATCCCGTTAAGTGGCATGACTAAGCTGTCTTAAAGCGGAAACTGCTGTCTCAGTTCTGCGCTTAACATAAGGGATGGAACCAGCAAAATAACGTAACGGACGCCTGATTTCTACAGCCTCCAGGCGAATCTGTTCAACTCCCCTATTAATCGAATCAAAGAAAACTGCTTTTAAGGCGTTTCTTAAACGTTTTTACCGTGTTTTCTGCCGCTCCATTCGACGCAGGATAAAACGTAGGAGTGGTGATATGTTTGATACCGTTTTTCTCCAAAAATGATTTGAACTGCTTGCTGGTCAACTGAGTTCCATTGTCGCATACCAACAACTCAGAATTCCCATGCTTGCAAACGTAATTCGCAGTTTGTTTATTCCTAAAGCTATCCAAAATTATTAAGTAAATTTTGCCTTTTAAATCTAAAAAGTCAATATGTACTCGTTCTCCTACCCTGGATGAAAGTTGCCACGGGGGTTAAGCTACCCTTGGCGGATCTGACCTTGTTCTTAAACATGGGGCGCAAGATTTCGTTATGTTTTCAATATCTTTATCTAATTTGGGCCACCACATGTAAGATCTCGCGACCGATTTCATCCTAACCGTGCCCTGATGACTTACATGAAGGTCTTTTAGTAACTCTATTTTAAGTGATTTTGGAATGATCACTCTAAATCCCCACATTAGACAACCTTGAATTTCGCATAATTCAGTTCTCCTATTAAAATACGGTTTTAATTCTAGATCACTCATTTTATCTAGCCATCCCCTATTTACAAAATCTATTACCTTGGCAATAACCGGATCGCGTCTTGATTCAATTTTAATACGTTTACTGTCAATGGGCGTATTTTGCGCTTCAATAAATTTAAATAGGACAGCTCTTCTTTAGGCTCTTGCTCATGCGTGATTTCAAAGGCAATCGTGAAAAACTATCTGCTACCACGTTTTCAGACCCTTTGATATACTCAATTTTATAATTGAATCCCGACAAGAAAATTTCCAGCGCTGCAGCCTACTCGCTGCCATTTGTGGAATTCCCTTATTTTCACCGAATATAGCTATCAATGGACGATGGTCCGTTCTCAAAATAAATTTTTGCCCTAGCAAGTAATTCTTAAACTTTCGAACCGCGTAATATAATGCTAATGCCTCCTTGTCAATTACAGAATAACGCTTTTCAGCCGGCGAATAAGTGCGCTATACAAAACCTATTCTGATGCATCGCTTGTTAGTATTATTGGTAAATCAGGGTCAAAGTGTACCATGATCCTATCTGATGTTATTTGTTTTTTAATTATTTCAAACGCTTCCTGACATTTCCTATTCCAACTAAATTTTACGTCTTTTTTCAAAAGTCCTTATCTGTGCTAAATTTGGTACGAACTTGGCATAGTAATTAACCATCCCGGCAAAAGATTTTACCTGAGTCGTATTTACTGGATTAGGAGCATTCAAAATAGCTTGTACTTTGTCATTCAAAGTTCTAAGACCTTGTTTGCTTATGACGTGTCCCAAATAGACAACCTCGGGTTTAAAGAATTCACATTTCTCCAGCTTAATTTTTAAACCGGCGTTTTTCAGTCGTTTGAAAACTGCCGCCAAATTTTCTAAATGAGTTTTTGAATCTTTTGCCGTAACTATTATGTCGTCCAAGAAATTTGCAACTCCCGCAATACCTTGCAACAACTGTTCCAATTTCCTCTGAAATATCGCACTTGCGGGGGAGATTCCAAATGGTAACCTGTTTACCTTGAAAATCCCTTTATGAGTGCTCTACGCTACAACCCTAGCTGATTCATCATCCAGCTTGAAATGAGCATAAGCCATTGTGAGATCAATTTTACTAAAATTTTCACCTCCCCTAAGTGCTGCAAATATTTCTTCGGTTCTCGGTTACGGATACTTAACGCCTACTAAGTGTCTATTCACCGTCGTTTTATAATCCCCGCAAACTCTTATAGATCCGTCAGGTTTCAGCACCGCGACTAAAGGCGGCGCCCATTGGTTACTATCTATTTGCGTGATTATGTTTTCTGCAATTAACCTATCTAATTCCGCCTCTACGTTGTCTTTATATGCAAACGGAATAGATCTTGGCTTACAAAAAATCGGTTTTGCATCAGGTTTTAAATCTAAGTGAATTTGCTCGTATTTATACGTGCCTAATTTCCCGTCAAAAAGAAATTCAAATTCTTTTAAAACTTGATCAGTGCTAATGTTTTTAACATAATTTACCCTATCTATGTCCGAAATTTTTCCAAAGCCTAAGTTAAATGTCTCTAACCAATTTTTACCCAATAAAGGTGGGCCTCCCCCCTTTACAACATAAATATTTATAGTTCTAAATTCCCTATTATACTCCACCTTACCTGTGAAATAACCTAGAGGCTCGGTAGTTTTGCCCGTGTATTCTTTCAGAACAACGTCATTAGCTTGTAATTGATAATTACCAAACAGACTACCATACAATTCTTCTGAAAGAACACTTACACCTGCACCACTATCGATTTCCATTTCTAAAACTATATCTCCTATTTTAATTGTTGCCTTCATTGGCTTACGTTTATTAGATGTAATGTTGAACAAAGGTAAATCTACCAACTCAGTAACCTCAATGTAATTACTGCTGCTGGCGTGATTACTACTACTTTTGTTCGTCTTAGCCCTAAATTTACACATGCCTGATAAATGACCTATCGCTTTACATTTATAACATTTGGCATTTTTAAATTTACATGACTGCCCTACTTGATGTTCCTTACCACAACGATCGCACGCGTAATATTCTGCCTTGCTTTGTTGGCCCTTTTCTTGCCGTCGTTGCTGGTCTCTTGACATCGTAGTTTTCTGCGCTCTAAGTACGTTGACTGATTGGTTTCCCATCATACTTGCAGCCGCCGTACTGGCTTCGAGACTGGCCTCCTTTTTTAAAGCTATCTCCAACATTTCGATCATAGTTGCGTCCTCCTTGTATTCTTCTTCGCACAATTTGTCCAAGATAGGCCCCTTGCGAAGCCCCGTGACAAATTTGTCCCGCAGAATCTTGTCAAAGCCCAGGAATTTACAATTCACTGCTAGATTTTTGAGTCTAGCATGCCACTCTGTGATGCTTTCGTCGCGTTGCTGTGTTGTCCCGTAAAATTCCACCCTTTCCCTATACACCGAAATCTTAGGGCTGAAATGGTCCCTCATACACTTCCACATCTCTTCGTAGGTCTTTTCACATGGCTTTTTCGGATAGCACTGATCGCGCAATAAATTGTAAGTCTGTGGTGACAATTGACGAATTAATTGCTCCAGCCTCTCCTGGTAAATTGTCCAGTCGTGGCTATTATGGTCGAACCGCTCGATCGCTCCGATTACATAAGCCATTTTTCCTTACGCGAAACACGAAAGTTTTTGACCGAAGAAAACACAACCCACGATTAATGTAGTCACTTCCACTGTATTTTTGTCGTAACTTCACTTTTATTCCTCAGCGCCAGATGTTATGTCCTCGTGGTTAAGGCTAATTAAAGATTTTGTGGTGGAAATATATGTTTATTAAATAAATATAACTTAGACAGATCTCATACAAATACAAGTTACTGTTAACAAGAGCACAACTCGAATGTCCTAAAACTAAACCAAAACCTTCGTCCGGGTACCTGCCTCTGTCCCTTAGGATAATCCGCAGTTGCACAGCATTTCCAAACCTCTGCTACACCACAATAATGGTATCATAAAGACAAGCAGCATTTAGTACTCGTCGATTACTCATGTTTAGCCAGTTCAGATCTCTCAGCCTGTAACTAACCCTTTCGTACTACGAATTCCGTATATCAAACGGACACAGGAATTTTGAAGATACTGTATTCTTTGTTAAATCCTAGCATCTATGTTGAAACCATACACAGCGTCACAATAGTTCCCTTTAGATAATACAAATGAAGTGCACAATTGCGATTTAGTTTTTGCATCAAACATATGTCGATTATGAAATATTATTTTTAACACTGCATATGCTTTTCTAAGACATTTAGAAATATGTTCTTTGAAACGTAATTTGTAATCAATAGTGAGACCTAAATTCACTACAGTATCTTGAAGTTGTAAAGTATCATTATCGATCTTAATTACAATTTGATTAACTACTCGATCTCTATTCTTACCAAATAGAATCGCCGTGGATTTGTTTGAATTTAGAATCAGTCCATGTTGTTTAGTAATTGTATGCAAACGTTCTAGATCTTCGTTTATTGACAAGCATGCATTGTGCATATCTGACTCTAAAAACGATAAATATACTTGTGTATCATTTCTTGGACAATGGCAAAAAACAATGATGATTTCCAACGAACTTTTTGCAGGATTATTTACAACTACATTAAGACTATGTGCTGCACATGGTACATAAAACGCTCTAGAATTGATATTTAAAATTTTCTTTTGTAAGCCAGTTCTTTTGCCGTTCATATTAGCACCATTGTCATAGCCTTGACCGCGCATGTGATTAATATTAATATATATTTTTTAAATTGAATAAAAACGTAGTTCCACCCTTTCCTGCCATATCAGTAATAGAACAAAATCCAAGAAAATGCTCCCTTATCTCATTTTTTCGTTGAAGAGTTCAAATAAACAAATCTAAAAACTATGTCTGGTGTCGGTACAATCTAAAATAATAGAATAATATTTAGAATGTTTTAGGGTGTTAATGTTTTATGTTTTCGCCTATTACAGTAATTCGTTCATTTTGGATATTATTAACGAAGTCATGAGGCATATTGCAGTGTTGGGGCGTTTTCAATGCTCTGCTATAATATTATGAAATTTTGAAATACTTTCTATTAATTTTAAAACAAAATCCGTTATCGTTTTGAAAAAAAACTTTTCCGTACTCCCTCTAAAATCTAAATTTTCTCTGGTAGTACAGACAAAATAAATTTTGACCTGGGAAAAGTATGTATTTTAACATACTTAAAATTCCCATTAATCTCGTCCCGGGAAATCAGTCAAAATCCAAGATGGCGGCTGAATTTGCCTTTTTCTCTATTTTGCTGCATTTATTGCCGTAAAAAATATAGTGCGCAATCAAAATAGGTACTTATTATGTACTGAAGCATGCCATTTATATCAACTCAAAATCATCATTAATCCCGGCCCAAGAAATCAGTCAAAATCATAGATGGCAGCTGAATTTGCCATGTTTGTCATTAATATACAGGCAGTTCTTATATAAATAAAATGATTACATGTATTGTGTATTACACATCACATGAACTTTTATTACACATCAGACTTACAAGAACAAGAAAACGTAATTTCAATGTACGAGGGGTGATCCCTATGCTCCGTCCCCGACCAACTTCCGGTTACAAAATTAAAATTTATATCACCTTATTTTTCTCCGTAATCTCCTTTAAGCCTAATGCATTTATCCCACCGATGCTCCAGCATGTAACGGCTTCCTGGAAGAAGGATTGTCCAATCTCTGCAAACCACTGATTTACATTATCTGTTATTGCATTATTGAATGAAATTTTTTTCCCCCGAAGCTATTCCTTGAGTTTGGCGAACACTCTGTAATCGCTAGGGGCGAGATCTGGAGAATATGGCTGATATTCAAGTAGTTCAAAGCCTGCATTGGCTATGGCAGCCATAGCAACACAAGAAGTGTGGCTCGGTGCATTATCCTGGTGATACAGAACACCACGTTTCAATTTGCCACGACGTTTTTCCTTTATAGCTTCGGGCAATTTTGATATTAAATTTGTATAATAGTTGCCTGTTATTGTAGCTCCTTTTTGTAAGAAATCAATTAGAATTACTCTCTGGGCATCCCAAAAAACAGAAGCCATTACTTTTCCGGCTGATGGATAAACCTTAAATTTTCGAGGAGGTGGAGAACCATGATGCTTCCACTCCAGTTATAAATCTTTAATGTCTTCACATAAAAAAATGAATTTTAATATTAAGTCTTGGTAGAAATGTGAATTTTTGAAAATATTTAAAAAATTACAAATGAATTTTTAACTAAAGTTAAAACAAATAGGAGTTTTCTGGCCTTGAAATTGCTCAGTTAGCTAAAAATAACACACTCTAAAAAATCTCATTGAAATCTTATTTAATTTACGAAAAATGGCAATTTTTGGATTTTGACAATTTCGAAAAACCTCCATTTTCTCAATAAGTAAAAATCACTCGGTATATGTGATAGCGGCCAAATAGGTTTTTAGAGAAGCACAAATTATTGATGTAAAAAGTGTTTTTGAAAAATCAAAAATAATTTTTTTTCCCATATGCCGATTTTTTGGCGGACACTGTATAACGATACGTATGAAAGTAATTCAAAAGTATGATGTAAATGGCATGCTTCATTACATAATAAGTACCTATTTTAAATGCACATTATCTTTTTTACGGCAATAAATGCAGCAAAATAGAGAAAAAAGAGCAAAAATCGGGAAATTTAGCCGCCATCTTGGATATTGACTGATTTCCCGAGCCGGGATTAATGGGGATTTTGAGTATGTTAAAATACACATTTTTCAGAGTATAATGCAAAAAGAATCATTTGTGTTGCAATTTTTTTCAGGTCAATGGTATTTTTACACTATTTTGACTGTACTATGACTAAATACTGAATGACGAGTAAATGACGAATATAATTCTTTCAATAACCTTCATCCACCACTTTCTTTCACAATCCATTTGGGTCTGATTTATAGAATCTACGGTTGTTCCTTTCTCTATATTTTGTTTTAAGTCTATATATTGCCTGACACTATGAAAATGTGTCACGTCTTTTTCATGTCTTTTAATATTTCTTGATAAATGACACAAATCGTTGGAACCTATTTTATCATTAAATACATTTACAGAACTGGTGAATAGCCGTAAAGGCAAAATACAGAATCGCTAGATTTTACATAAACGAGCCAGTCCCGAATTACTGTATCATTATTTCCTAACTTTTTAAGAAAATGAGCAGTCGAAAAAGATCGATTTGGAGCATCTGTGGGATAGATCAAATTCTTGATTTGTACTGGCCCGATTTTAATTATTGGCAATTTAATATTATCTGAAAGAAGCCTTGCCCAAGGATCCCGATCTGTCAATCCATCGGCACTAAGTTGCAGTTCCGAAGTATCAGTGCTAGAATCGGAAGGTTGAGCGATTGATACTGAGGGTGAGACTGATGAAGTTGTCGAAGGTCCTGGTTCAAGAAACTTTCTAATAGAGCTCGTAATTTTTCTCACGTTTTCTTCTTTTTCCGCTTTCCGTTTTTGATATTGGAAACCAGAAAGTCTCTTTCTTCCATCGGCCATCTGCAATCGTTGAAAAACGTTTTTATTATTTTACATAAATAACAGATACCTCGTACAACAATCCTCCAAATAGACTGCCTCTCCACAGTTGTCACTAACGGTATAGCACTGGCACGCAAACAAACGCGTGAACAAAGAGGCTAAGAAAAATAAGCAGAAAATCTTGTCTATAACGACAAAAGTGTTCAAATTAAAATTAAAATTACCTAGCTTTGTTGAACAAGTCGAACAGCTTCAAATTTTAAAGGCTAGTAAGCGAAATGGCCGGGATAAAACCTGTCCTTGTTTAAGTGTTTAAAAAAAATCCGTTTCAATTTGCAATTGCAAATACAATTGGTTATTGTGTAAGAACTGCATATTGCTGTGCAAGTAAAGTGTTTGTTTTGACGGCATTTGGAGACCCTGTCCGAATAAAGTGTGCAGTATCGAATTATAGAGTCCGAATTCAACTATTTACGCTTTGTGGTCGTCTTTATGTTTTGTTCAATATAAATAAATTTTTTTCACAATTGCTATTATAAACATTTTAGTATCTTTCTTGAATAGCCAGCATAAACAGAATACACAAGCCCGCTTCCTAAACTTTACCGCCCGGGTGCCGTACACCCCTTGCACCCCCACTTAAGATGGCCCTGGCAGTTCTGTAGAATTTCGAGAATTTTTGGTTGAATTGGTGTAGTGAATGTAAATGTGTGTAAAAGTTTTTACCTTTGATCTAATTTCTACCTATTTTTATCTAACAAAGATACCGCCAAGGAATTATGAGACATATAATAAAAAAAGAGATAACATTTTCAGTTTTCTACAATTTCAAGAATTCTGTTTTGAATTAATGTAATGGCTGTAAAGGTGTACAATTTCTATAAATGTGGATCTGTATTTACCCAATTTATAAAACAAAGACACGACAAGATACAATAAAAGGTGTAATAAAAATAAATAGATAATATTTTCAGTTTTGTAGAATTTCAGTAATTCCGATTTTAATTAGTGTAAAGCTGAAATAAATAACTAATAATAATTAGTGTACTAGGTGTTCCTGTGTGCAAAAGCTTTTACCTTGCAGCCCGTTTCTATATATCTCTAACAAAGATGCAAAATAAAATAAAAAAATTTATACACATTAGATTACATTTTCTGTTCTGCAGAACTTCCGGATTTTGAAATCTATACTACCCTCCTAACGAAGTTGATGTAAATATACGAAAAATGTAATGGAAAAGTAGACTGTACTTTCAGTTTTTTAGAATTTCCGGGAATTGTGTTTTGAATTAGTGTAAGTGGTATAAATGTGTGCAAAAGCTTTAACCCTTAAACCTGTTTGTATGTGTCTTTATTAAAAAAAAAACGCCTGAGAACAGTATATTTGTAATTCTATATTAGAATTTTAAGAATCTAAAATTATGTGGAACACTTGCAATCACCTTAAAGTTTAGCCTAATTGTTTTTATATTAAGAGTGAAAATAGAAGTAACAGCACTAATTGCTCAATTCTCAATTAACATATCGAATGATATTTATCTAAGTTCTAGCATGTTTGCTATTATATACGTAGGTAGTAATAAACTTATTCATATATAAGTACTTTTTTATAGCTCAAATATGTTTGGTTATTTGAAAGCGATGCCCCAATCATATAATTATAAGATCAAAAAAGAATAAATCAGCATTTGTGTTCAAAACCAGAGCCAATTAAAAGTTTTCTAAGTACTCCAACGCACCACATACCTATGGGCTTTCCAAACAATCGTAATAAGCAGAACGCTGAAATCGTGCCCCTAATAAGTTAAGGGAACATACTTTAACGAGCGTCGAAATAAAATTGCATGCTTCGATAAAACCAACTTCTTCCATTTTTTATATTTGAACCTCATTATTTCGAGCGGGATATCCGAGCTGTTGCCCGACTCGAAGCGGAAATAAAATATAAACCGCAAATACGCGTTCGGAGGAATTTTACGATTATCTAAAGCAATTCTGTTCTCTTTGCAGGAGCAGGCGCTCTCCCTAGTTGCAAGAAGTTCGTCAAACTCCTCCGCAAGGGCCCAAGAGCAACGCATTTGCGAAACACCGATACTGAAGCATAAAAATTCCAGTTTATTTACCATAGAGAATCTCATAAAATCTAGCAATACTAGTAATAAACTTGATTAAATAAATAAGAGCTGTTCCGTTCTCTTTGATGTTACCAGGCTTGTGATGTATTTAGATAATAGTTTCGTCCATGTTAATTTTATAAATAATAAATAAAATAAAAGTGTTTATGCGAGATTTGTTTTTGTTTACAGAATCGGTGCATGTTAACTTTGTCGGCCAAAAACATTAATGATAATATAATAAACTTCGTTTGAAGTGAACGATCTTACAGATGAAAAAGTTTTAAGAAACGTCGGTTTAAGTGACTGGATTTATAATTTACGTTTCTATCAGAATGAAAATTGAGAAAATCACAAAAAAGCAAACGATTACGTTAAAATGTTGTTATTTATAGTTGTTTATACCGCTCCTACGAAAAAAGAAAAAGGATAATAGTTGTATTGGGTGAAAAATATTATTATTCCGCGTATTCCCATGGGGGTAGATTGTTAACAAGAATGTTCTATTAGCATTGCATTTATAGGCACAGTTGCCATCACAATATTCATATTAATTATAAGCAATCTGCTATCGCTATCTTTTGATTTACAAAATAGCATAGGTGAGGATTTCAATAAGTTAAGGAAGGAAGCTTTTTTGACGTCGTAATAAGATTCAAAAAATCTGATCTGGTTATATCATTCTGTTAAAGTCTGGATAACTAATATATGGCAAGGGCCCTAACATGGAACCTCTACAAGCACCTGTCTGAACAACCTTTTCATTTGAAATTTAATGATTAACCTTTATCATTTGGACTGTTATGGAAAGCAACTTTTTGAAAATTAAATTACTAGAACCAACATAGTGTAGTTTCGACAATAATCATGTCGATCATAACGAACGCTTCAGAGTAATCTAAAAGAATAATAACAAATAGTAAGTTTCTTATTCAAGAATGAGCACTTGTGCTGATATAAACCTTTACTCAAATCCTCCACGGAAATAATATTGAAAAATCTGTAAGGACTTTACTCAAAATTTCCCTCGCAGTGGACGTTGTGACACAAAATTGAGCCATGCTGTATTTTCGATAAACGTATATTCCTTTTGAAAAATTACGGTTAAGCGCAATGTTTTAATATTGTTGACATAATATTCTATCTTGAGTTACTCAGAATTAAGGGCGGATGGGACAACCGAGAAACCAGGAAATTTCCAGATGGGCACGAGCCCAGCTGTCCGCTTTCTGCAAGCAAAAGCAATTGCCAAGGCGGCATTGTTCTCGGCTAGTTTATAGTTGAATGAGGATACTTATTCATAAAGACAAAAAGTGGGCGTTGTGACACTAAACAATTTTTAAATAAAAAAAAATTATCCTTAATGAGATTCGAACTACTGCCTGCGAACGAGATCGAACATTGGATTCCTTTGTTCACCGGTAAACCACCACTGCGACGACTGCGCCACCTCCGCCCTGGAAATTCTGGCGATTCAGGTCTTTTTAACGTAAGGCACCTATTCGTTCTTTCTTTTTGTCTCGTACAAAAGTGATTCTGTATTTGTTGATTCCCATTTTTGGAAAGAATAAATCCAGCACTATGTGCAAATTAGTACCTTTATGTCTTTCCCAATTCAAGCAAACATAAACAAAAATTTATTTGTTAAGGTACTCACCCTGTATATATTTATATGAAATTGTGCCGGTTTCATGCGAGGTATATATATAATATGTATGCAAAATATCGTCTTCCTCCGACAAATACAAAGACAGACAGACAGACAGACAGACGGAATTGAGAAAATCGGTTTTCACCATCTAGGGACCCTGAAACGCGAACATCTGGAGATATCTCGGAAGGTGATTTTTTCGCGATTACAATACTTCCTTTGTCTTTCAGACGGGGACGTAAAAAAAGAAAGGTAATTTCGAATTTTAGTAGACTAGATTTTGGGCCAGTTTTGACACAGACTGACGTAAAATTTAACACCCAAATCTCAAATTTGACGTAGCTTGACAGTGCAACCTGGTTTTTATCTCACTAGTGGGTTACGTTTTAACTAACTGATAGGTTGCAAAATATCGTCTTCCTCCGACAAATACAAAGACAGACAGACAGACAGACAGACGGAATTGAGAAAATCGGTTTTCACCATCTAGGGACCCTGAAACGCGAACATCTGGAGATATCTCGGAAGGTGATTTTTTCGCGATTACAATACTTCCTTTGTCTTTCAGACGGGGACGTAAAAAAAGAAAGGTAATTTCGAATTTTAGTAGACTAGATTTTGCGCCAGTTTTGACACAGACTGACGTAAAATTTAACACCCAAATCTCAAATTTGACGTAGCTTGACAGTGCAACCTGGTTTTTATCTCACTAGTGGGTTACGTTTTAACTAACTGATAGGTTATGGGCCACTGTAGAGGTCTAAAATCGATCTAGTAATAGCGTTATAACTAGGAGGTGTTGGATAACAACTATTTACGTATGTTACAAATACGACATTAAGGACTTTTTGGACGAGCCGCAGTTTATGGCCAAGCGAGAGCGACGCGCGAGGCACATAAATAAGGCGAGTCTAAAAGTCCGCTTTCGTACGAGCAGTGTTGCCAGATTTTTTCTGCGTAAGTCGCCAACCAGGTCATCAGATGTCGCCAAATCTATCTAAAAGTTGCAGCCCAGGGAACAACTTAATAATAATAATAATATTTTTTTTACTTTTTTTGAAAGACTATTGCACTAGACATTTTCTTCACAAAACTTTATTTTATTAAGTTATTGTTTCCCCCGGTGGCCGGTGCCGTGATCCATGATTACTAGAACCCGAAATGGTGGTGGTCGGTGATTATGGCTTGCGGGAAAATAATGTCTTTTGCAAAATAATAAATCACCAAATTTGCGAACTGCGACTTTGTAACAAATCGTGTCGCACAAACTGCTTTAAATTCACCAAATTTGTGATAAATCCCAGAATCTGGCAACACTGCGTACGAGTTATATACGAATACATAATTTTTTGTTTTACTGCTTTGGAGGCGTTTTTTTCTTATTGTGATTCTTATTCTTAATCGAAGAGGCCGGGAAAAGTCGAGGAGGTCATCAGAGTATTAATTTTGATTTTGACCAATGTAAATGGTTGTAGGTTTTTGTTTCTGTGGTTATTACTGCTGAAAAGTAAAAGTTACTGGTATAAATAAGTGGGAGTTTTCGGTCGCTAAACGCTACCGAGATTGATAGCTTTTCGATGCAGTAGAACAAAAAAAATTTTCCTTGACTGTTAGATTAATATAGCTTGAGTATAGTTATTATTTTATAATTTAATTATTTCCGCATTTGCAAATAATGTCAACCGTATTAGTTAAAATTATCACCGGTAGAGCATCCAACCATGATTAATTTCGCTATTTTTAAAATTTGTGGCCTTGAATCTGTAACCACCCCTTTCACCATGTTCCTTCCGGTAAATGCAGCAACTGTTGCTTAAATTCTTCAAAGACGACGCTTTAACATGTAACCAAGCGGTTGGTAACCATTTTTCCTGTGTGAAACAGCAGTCGCTATTTGTTAAAGACTAAATTTGCTATAATTCCGTCTATCCCGCTTCTGATGTTATCAGCAAATTGGTCAAGGCAATTTATTAGTTTGTGTATTTTATTATTTGTGGTTCACGATCTATTAGTCGATTAATTAAATTCATTGTTGCATCGTGCTGCACTCCTTGACAAAAGAAAAAGTAGGAACTGAATTTTTTACTTCATTTTACAATTAAGGAAGTATTGCATTTACCCCAAAAATTCAAAATTGAGTTTTCAACAGATCTTCACGTCCCCTGAATCCAATGTTTTCGTTCTTTGGCCTGTCTGTTAGTCTGTGTTTCTGCGTTTGTGAAGAGAATATCTAAAAAGCGAAAAGAGGTATGAAGTTGAAACTTCATATTGCTATAGCTCACCAGTTCAACTATGCCTTAATTAAGGCAATGTCTTAAATGTTAAACAATAATTGCTTTTAAATCAAGAGCTCTTATTTTCAGGGTGGGTTCGCCAAAATCCATTCTCTATTAGTTGAAGTTTTAAAATTGTATTTGCAAAAATTTTTGACTATCAATGACACATAACGTCAAACTTGACTTTTAAAATTCATCAAACCAGGTAATTGACAATTGTATCTTACATTAACACATTTATTATTCATTTTACCTACGTAAGTACTATATCAACTTTATATTATCACTTTCTTTTATTGACAGTTATACAAAATCAACGCTGTCTCTGGTCAGAACTTGGATGGGAGTTCCACGACTGCATCTCTCGGCGCCTCGTGGTACGGCTATCACGGAAAAAAGTTGGTCCCGGCGGTCATACAACATCATGACAGTCGTTAGTGGGGTTGGAAGTCCTCATAACTGCACAGCGACGCCTATAATTGGCCTAACGGCTGTTGGCTGAGTGCGAATTAAATAAATAAATAAAATGCTTTCTCAACTTATCTACACAAGCCTCTATAACTGCTCTAGCTTTTACTGCAACATCCAACAAATACCGGATCCTGACGGATACGGACAACTCGACGCGGCCAACTCGACGCGGAAAACTCGACGCGGCCAACTAGACGCGGACCCAACTCGATCCGAGTCCAACTCGACGCGGGACAACTCGACGCCAGGAATTATTAGTACAGTATTTTGGAAGCAAAAAACAAAGCATAACGGTCATTAATTTTTACGTAAAAATAAACAAATAACCGGATCTAGGAAAGACAATTTATCGAGGGAAAATTTACCAGAAGGAAAGTTTATCAAAAATTATGGTATGGATAGTATGTGTAGTTTAATTTACATAATCTGCCTTTTAATCTATCTATATACAGGGTGTTTCTAAAAGGTGTTGCCAAACTTGGGGAGGTTATAGAAGACATTGCGGTAAACAAATTTTGCATATAAACCCCTAGTCGAAAATGAGCCGTTTTGGCTCTGGAGCAATTTTTGTTCATAAACGTAATGTTATCTTGTTGATAGAAAAAGTTCTCGATATTTAGTTAATTTTTATTAAAGATAACGCGAAAATTATAAATGTATAACAATGGTTCAAAATGGCGACCCTTAACCTGATTAGATAAATGTGCCCTTCGATTCATGAAATCGCGCACCCGTTGTAACATGGACCTTTCTGCAAGAAAAGACAGGCTGCCATCACTTTTTCTAACAGTTCCTCTTGTGTGGCTATAGGGGTTTCATAGACAAAGGACTTGATGTAATAAAAATTAACTAAATATTAAAGTCTTTTTCTGTCGAGATAACATTTCGTTTTTGGACAAAAATTGCTCCAGAGCAAAAACGGCTCATTTTCGACTAGGGGTTTATATGTAAAAAAATTTACAGCAATGTCTTCTATAACCTCTCCAAGTTTGGCAACACCTTTTTGAAACACCCTGTATATAAAAATCAGTCGCCGTGTGTTAGTAACGCAAAAACTCGAGAACGACTTGACTGATTTGAATGATTTTTTTTGTTTTGTTTCTTCTTACTCTCGAGGCGGTTTAGCAAAAAAGAAAATTTGGAAAAATCCAAAGGGGACGCCGGAAAATTGGAAAATATCGAAAGTGTGTTTTTCTATACACTGTATATACTTTCTAGTTGCAGTCATACTTTTATGATTCTGTGCTTAATGGTTTGAAGGGTTTTCCCCATCATGCCATAATCCAAAACAACGTCTTCCGGGTCAGCTAGTATTTAATATAGCTCTATATGACAAAATTTATCTTTTTATCGAATCACAATTTATTGGAAGGACGATGTTTAATTACTGGTAGCCGCTTTAAATATTACAAAAAATGATTTGTATAAAATCACAACCCTATAGTCACAAAAAGTATTTACAATAATATGTACAGTGTTTAAATTATAATTTCGTCGAATTCGACTGGGGCCCAGAACTTGGTCCTTCCGACAAATTGTGATTCGGTAAAGAGATATGCTTAGGTATACAGCTCTATTAAACATTAAAAAGCAGATTATTTAAATTACTCCTACACATACTATCTATACCATAATTTTCGATAAACGTTACCTTCGGCAACTAGTCTTTCCTAGATCGGGTTATTTTTTGTTTATATTTACTTACAAATTAATGACCGTTATGTTTTTTTATCTTCCAAAACACTGTACTAATAACTCGTGGCGTCGAGTTGTCCCGCATCGAGTTGGGCTCGGATCGAGTTGGGCCCGCGTCGAGTTGGTCGCGTCGAGTTGGCCGCGTCGAGTTGTCCTAGATCGGGATCCTGACGTCGACAGACTGCAACACCTACTGCCCACTTCACAAACAGCAACACCTATGATGGTCTGTGAATTCTTTCAACTGCATCCGTCCTGTCAAACCAACTCCTCTGCTCCCAAGATCCAGTCTGGTTCGTCCTGAATGTCACTGTCACACGAACTAACTCCTGGTAAGTTGCTATATTATGATGTTCCAAATCTAACTTTGTTCCCTTTTTGCAGATAGTCCGATGTCTCTTGTAATACTCACAGAATATCCAAATCAAATAATAACTTGTAAAAACCTCTACTAATATCTTGTACGTATGAATAAATCCAAATCTCTTCAACTAATATAACATTCTGTATTCTATATCTCCAATTCACTGTATCTGTATAATTTCTTCATCCACTTGATGTCTCAATACATTCCATTTTATATTTCACCTGTTCGACCTCGTAGATTTTTTTAAAGCCCTTTTTTAATTGGTCATTACCAAAACCAACGCAAATTAAGGCATAATTTCTATTTTTATTTCACAAAATTGGTTATTTCAAAATTACATGTATGATTTCATGAGTTGTTTTTCAGTAACTAACTAAACAAACGTCTTTCCCTATTAGATACAATTCTTAGTGCACACTTCCTATACTTTAAAATAATACTATTACAGGATATTCATTCTGATTATTAATGTTACCCTGGTTTGTTCTTTATTAACATTTAATACAACCATTAAGTTTATTTATTTCAATTAATATCGCACTATAAAATGGCCCATTTCATTGTATCAATTACTTTCATTATTAATATTCGAAATTGTACACCCATCAAGATCTAATTATTGTAACCTGCCAAATTTATTAGTTTTGAATATTTCTTTCTTATGATTTATTATAGTATGTCATGTATCATAACAATATACAGGGTGAGGCACCTAAAGTGTTACAGAGCAATAGCACTCAAACTATTGATCACATCCAAAAATGTTTCAGACAAAAGTTTCAGTGTTCGAGAAGGCCGTCATATTCAATCACTCTATTTTTTTATCTGTGGAGGCGCTGAAGCTACGTCAAGGTCAACTCCACTTTTTTAAATGGAACCATGTATTTTTTTTTGATGAAATTATTACCGATTTGAAGACGAATTCAGCGACCTGCAACACAAGGTCATTCTAGTCACGCAAAGTATGAAAATAGTCGAAAAATCGAAAAATGCAACAGTGCAACAAACACGAGTCAACACGACGGTGCACCACCCCATTATGCTATGTGTTTAAGACAAGTGCTAAATGAGATTTTTGGCGAAAAGTGGATAGGACGAGGCGGTCCTGTAGCTTGGCCACCTCGTTCGCCAGATCTAACATCACCAGATTACTTTTTATGGGGTTTTGTCAAAGATCGCGTAATGGCGGTAGCACCTACCACGCCTGACGACATGAAAGACAGAATACGCCGAGCATGTACCGAAATTACACCACAAATGTTG
Organism: Agriotes lineatus; assembly: GCA_940337035.1. NCBI lineage: Eukaryota > Metazoa > Arthropoda > Insecta > Coleoptera > Elateridae > Agriotes > Agriotes lineatus. The sequence goes on from CALNHX010004579.1 coordinate 43,922, forward strand.
GCTGAAGTTAAACGGTCTTTTCATCAGCGAATTAACAAGTGCTTACAAGTCGAGGGTCATCACTTCGAGCATCTTCTGTAGGTAGACCCAAACCAAGGTTAGTGGATCCTTTGAAAGTGATTATTCCAATATTTTTCGATTTTTCGACTATCTTTACCTTTAAACTTTGCGTGACTAGAATGACCTTGTGTTGCAGGTCTCTGAATTCGTCTTAAAATCGGTAATAATGTCATCGAAAAAAAAATACATAGTTCCATTTAAAAAAGTGGAGTTGACCTTGACGTAGCTTCAGCGCCTCCACCGATAAAAAAATAGAGCAGTCCAGTATGACGGCCTTCTCGAACACTGAAACTTTTGTCTGAAACATTTTTGGATATGATCAATAGTTTGAGTGCTATCGCTCTGTAACACTTTATGTGCCTCACCCTGTATAAGTTTTGTGTACTATCTAGATGCGACAGCAAGCTTTTGAAGAAAATCGCATAACCAGTAGTATGGTGTTTACTTATGTGATTTTTTAGTTTTTTTCGATGTTTTCGAAAACGGTGCTAATGATTTTTTTTAAACTTTACATTTTTAGTGTGTATTGATGTGAGATTGGTTGAATAAAATGTTTTTTTTTTGTTTTTTATTAACTCCTATTTTAAATAGAACGCCCGGTATATTATTGCATTTTTGAATTCGGCTTAAAATTTTAGAGAAAATTTGTCTCTTGAACTAACGCTCTATTTTGTACGGTATCTGTAGAAATTGTAATTTTTGAAAAAAATTTACAAATACTTAAAAATTAAAAATAAAATTTTTAGCTAATTATAAGATCACTGCAAAAGGAAGTTGTGTGCGTGTATCACGCCAGATTTTTCAACAAACAAAAACGGAAAAAAATCACCGTGAGCAGGAGATTGATAATTAAAGCCCCCAAAAGAATAAAAGAAGTGCTGAGGAAACTGTTCGAAAGATGCATAAATCGGGAAAATACCCTTGAAATGTAATAGAAGAACAATCAGACTTCAAAACAGGGAGATCTACAATGCACAGACAATAATAGAGGAGAGAATGTAAAGACTTTTAGAGACTCATGTAGCACTCATATATTTCGAGAGAGCTTATGATAGCGTTCCTGTTACGTGTTTATGAAACCTTTTGAAATATTTTGGAGTAAGCTCTGCACACCGTCAAGAAATTATAAAAGAACGATTCGGCAAGCATAAAAATTTTCAAACAGTGCAAAAAACCCTAGGATTAAAAGTAGGAGATGATATGCTATTCAGCTGTTCTTCGCTAACGAGCAAATATTTATCATAGGACAGCGGTTTTCAAACTGTGGGGTTCCCTCCCACGGAAGTACGCGTGAGCTTTACAGTGAGGACGGGGGTGGGCGACGTGGAATAAATGAACAAGACGAGATATCAGAAATAATTTTTTACATTTTTATTTCAAATTTAAATTTGCACAAATATAATCAACATCAAAGCATTATAACGGGTGTTCATAAACAGTCGTCATCCCAGTAGGTTTTGACTTCAGAAACGTATGTCTATTAAAATTGAAAAAAAAAATGCGCTATGACAGTACTCAATGACGTTTCATGTGTTGCACGAATTAATCAAAGACATAACATTTTGTTTTTCAAAGCAACTGGGATGACGACTGTTTATGAACACCCGTTAGTACATTTCATCAAAACTCAGCGCTAACTTTTTTCTCCACCTGCGTGCTTACAAGGGATTACACAAATAAACACGGTAAACATCAGTAGTAAACCCATTACTAGAGGTTTGGGCGCACTCTGATTGCAGAAGGACGTATTCAGGAAAATATTCAAAGTATATTATATCGAGTGTTTAAAAAAAACTCATTCGCAGCATGCCATCAACTTGATCAAATTGAAGTTTGCATAACTTGATACATACCCATTGAATCAAATGAACTACCATAAGTCACAGAGAACTAAAATACGTCTTGATCTTGAACTATTTTCCTAAAATAGATAACACAGTTAATAAAAACAATTTTTATTGCCTGTTATGATTAATACACTGGTTGTTGTTGTGTAAATGTCATCTTATTTTTCTTTTTGCTTGATACAAGTAAACTTAATGCAGTGTAAACTTTCGCCTGTCACAGTGTCACAGTGTCACAAATGTTTTCATAAACAAAATGCAATCTGACATTGCTCTACAGACTTAAGTTAAGACATGACTAGATTTGAGAGAATTTACTATATAGGTAACTAAAATTAAAATATTTTTTTTACTAATGTATAGATTTAATGACTACTATGTGCCTCCTTTGAAGTACACAGCCTGTCCATATTTGGTTTTATATTCGAGATAGACAATCTGAAGACCTTTTCTATTTGAAGTGTGTTTCTATATCTACATTTTAAAGCAGCGATAGCAGGAAAACCAGTTTCGCAAAGATAAGAACTAGGAAAAGGTAACAGTATCCCAAATACATTTGCTTTAATAAGAGAATAATTACGAGACAGTTCACTCCTGAAATTTGTTAAGGAATTTTCATAATACCGACATGTTATTGCACTATACCAGTACTATTCTGCTTGATCGAAACGTCACCTATAACAGCCAGGTCCGTTAAAATATAACAGCCACGGCCGCTATAACCTTTGCCTTATTCGAAAATTAATTTGCAAGCATCCGTTGCTACACGACCAAATTGAATACGGGACTCAGGTTACTACGTAGTAGGTTTTACTTAAATTATTTTTCCCGCTGCTGATCATGTAAGTCAGTGATACAGCCTTAGTAACAAAATGTGTAACTCGATGATTATATTTGTTTGCTGCCTTCTCTTGACAACGGAACTTAATATTATTATTAAGATCCTAGGATAATAAAATTAGCAACGCAAGATGCAGACTTACACGTTTTGTTTATAATTTCAAGTTTTTATGTGACATGTGATACTCACAGGTAACATGACTCACGAAAATTAATTCTGGTGACAGGTGACAAACCAAACGATTTTTTCAAAAATCTAGGAAAATTTGGATAAGCAGCGGGAAAATATAATAAGGTAACTCGGAATGTATCGCCTATTAACATTTTCGGCAGGCAACAAGCGGCGGCTTTGCCTTGGCTTGTAATTGCCTACCTAAAATGTTAATAGGTCCTTACATTCCTTGTTAGTTAAATAGCTATTTCCCGCTGTCCATCATATAAGTCAGCTTTAATAACAAAACGTGTAAGTCGGTGATAATATTTGTTTGCTGATGTTCCTTGACAACCGAACTTAATATTATTATTAAGTTCCTAGGATAATAATATAATTATCAACGCAAGATGCAGACTTAAACGTTTTGTTTATAATTGCAAGTGTTTATGTGACATGTGATACTCACAGGTAACACGACTCACGAAATCCTAGTGACAGGTGACAAACCAAAAGGTTTTTTCAAAATCTAGGGAATTTACGATAAGCAGCGGGAAAAATATAATAAGATAACTTGGAAGGTATCGCCTATTAACATTTTCGGCACGCAACAAGCCTCGGTGTCGCTTTGGCTTGTACTTGCCTACCTCAAATGTTAATAGGTCCTTACATTCCTTGTTACTTAAATATGTATATATTAAAATGACCTACCTCAAAATTGGCCATAGTACAGCCAAAATAGTGTAAAAATACCATTGACCTGGGCAAAATTGCAACACAAATGATTCTTTTTGCATTATACTCTGAAAAGTGTGTATTTTAACATACTCAAAATCCCCATTATCCCGGCCGGGAAATCAGTTAAAATCAATTTTGCTGCATTTATTGCCGTAAAAAAGATAGTGTGCACTCAAAATAGGTACTTATTATATACTGAAGCATGCCATTTACATCATACTTTTGAATTACTTTCATACGTATTGTTATACGGTGTCCTCCAAAAAGTCGGCATAATATGGGAAACATTTTTATTTTTTATTTTTCAAAAAACTTTTTACGTCAATAATTTGTGTTTCTTTAAAAATCTATTTAGCCTTTATCATATATACCGAGTGATTTTTACTTATTGAGAAAATGGAGTTTTTCGAAATTGTCAAAATCCAGAAATTGCTATTTTTCGGAAATTAAATAAGATTTCAATGAGATTTTTTAGAGTGTTATTTTTAGCTAACTGGGCAATCTCAAGGCCAGAAAACGCCTATTTCTTTAACTTTAGCTAAAAAAATTTTATTTTTCAATTTCTTAAATATTTTTCAAACTTTCACATACCAAGACTAAAATTAATTTTTTTTTATGTGACGACATTAAAGATTTATATTTGGAAAAGATAATATAAAATGTTAATTACTTCTTTAGAATTTTTATTATTTAGCGTAAGGTAATATGTTTGCACAATTTTTTGGTTTTTTATGCAAGGCGCTTTTTAGGAGAAATATTTTTCAATTATAATTAATCTATTTAAATGGCTTCAAGAAACTCTAATCTAGCGCTGTTAATCAATTACTGTTACAAAAATCCTATAAATTTTCTTTTACAGTTGTCTAAATGAGAAGGTTTTTTAGAACATGTAATTGGGTAAAAAAATCTCCTCATTTAAACAACTGTAAAAGAACATTTACGGGATTTTTGTAACAGTAATTCATTAACAGGGCTAGATAACAGTTTGGGATCATTTCCTATGCTACTTGAGTCTCTTACAGAAGCCCTGCCCATTTTTGCAGCATCTGGGCACACGAATTACACAAAATCAGTTTACCTTCACTTACAGAACATAACTGAACTTCACAACACCCATCCTGAACTCTATGCTGTTTTCAATAAAGTGGTCATGTAATACGACGTACTAATAAAATATGGGTGGGATTGCCAGCAGATTTGGTAATTGAGCAGTGTTTAATGAGGTTACTCAAGACAAGTGACGGCCTCCCCAGAGGTAGTAGTATGTCCGAAATACAAAAAATTATTTGGATGTTGTCAATGACTGTGTATTCGGAACACAACAACTCAATTCAGAAGCTGACAAACGTTTCATACGAGTCTAGCGAACAGCATAAAGATATCACTCCATCACGAAAGGAACGAGACAAAGAAGACTCAGATAAGATACTTCAGCTACTGCGATCGATTTCACCTTATTCAGACGATCCAACTTTGGTACTGGTATCACAGCAGCTGAACATGTGAATGTTGAAACATTTAAAACCATTGGTATGAAGATTGTGGAGAAGATGAAGGGACAGAAGGTGTTTTCTTATAAAATGAAAAGAAATGACAAGGCAAAAACGATTTCTTCTGTATCATTCATTAAGTTCAAGAAAGAGGAGGCAACTATTGACTCAGCTCTGTTATTTCAAACATGGCAAATTCAGCTGCCACCTTGGATTTTGACTGATTTCCTGGGCCGATATTAATGAGGATTTTGAGTTGATGTAAATGACATGCTTCAATATACAGGGTGAGGCACAAAGTGTTACAGAGCGATAGCACTCAAACTATTGATCATATCCAAAAATGTTTCAGACAAAAGTTTCAGTGTTCGAGAAGGCCGTCATACTGGACTACTCTATTTTTTTATCGGTGGAGGCGCTGAAGCTACGTCAAGGTCAACTCCACTTTTTTAAATGGAACTATGTATTTTTTTTTCGATGACATTATTACCGATTTTAAGACGAATTCAGAGACCTGCAACACAAGGTCATTCTAGTCACGCAAAGTTTAAAGATAAAGATAGTCGAAAAATCGAAAAATATTGGAATAATCACTTTCAAAGGATCCACTAACCTTGGTTTGGGTCTACCTACAGAAGATGCTCGAAGTGATGACCCTCGACTTGTAAGCACTTGTTAATTCGCTGATGAAAAGACCGTTTAACTTCAGCCAACATTTGTGGTGTAATTTCGGTACATGCTCGGCGTATTCTGTCTTTCATGTCGTCAGGCGTGGTAGGTGCTACCGCCATTACGCGATCTTTGACAAAACCCCATAAAAAGTAATCTGGTGATGTTAGATCTGGCGAACGAGGTGGCCAAGCTACAGGACCGCCTCGTCCTATCCACTTTTCGCCAAAAATCTCATTAAGCACTTGACTTAAACACATAGCATAATGGGGTGGTGCACCGTCGTGTTGACTCGTGTTTGTTGCACTGTTGCATTTTTCGATTTTTCGACTATTTTCATACTTTGCGTGACTAGAATGACCTTGTGTTGCAGGTCGCTGAATTCGTCTTCAAATCGGTAATAATTTCATCAAAAAAAAAATACATGGTTCCATTTAAAAAAGTGGAGTTGACCTTGACGTAGCTTCAGCGCCTCCACAGATAAAAAAATAGAGTGATTCAATATGACGGCCTTCTCGAACACTGAAACTTTTGTCTGAAACATTTTTGGATGTGATCAATAGTTTGAGTGCTATTGCTCTGTAACACTTTAGGTGCCTCACCCTGTATAATAAGTACCTATTTTGAGTGCACACTATCTTTTCTACGGCAATAAATGCAGAAAAATAGAGAAAAAAAGCAAAAAATTGCAAATTCAGTCGCCACCTTGGATTTTGACTGATTTCCCGGGTAGGGATTAATGGGGATTTTGAGTATGTTAAATACATACACACTTTTAGCAGTATAATGCAAAAAGAATAATTTGTGTGGCAATTTTGCCCAGGTCAAAATTTATTTTGACTGTACTACCACTCGGCTGCACCTCTCGGTGCCTCGTAATACGGCTGTCACGGAAATAGCTGGTCCCGGATGTCATAATAACATCATGACAGTCGTTAGTGGGGTTGGAAGTCCCCATAAATGCACAGCGACGCCTATAATTGGCCTAGCGGCTGTTGGCTGAGTGCGAAATAAATAAATAAATAAATTTTAGTAGATATTACGAAAACTGTTGAACAACATACGGCTGATATTACATATAACTGACTTGGACAATTTATTAGCTTCCACCTAATACGTTTCAGCCACAAAATGTATCTTCGTCCGTTATATGAACATAAAAGTCTAATATCATTAGATGCCATAACAACAAATGTTGATGTTTCTGCGCTACTTGAAGAAAGATCTATCAGCTGTTCTTCTTGTCAGCCACACAACTTAATATATCTTCTTCTGAAAAAAAGTAAATAGTGCTCAGGTTTTCTAAATGACCTCCCATTGTCTTTAGCAACACCGCCGCTGCTGCAAAGTGCATTGGACTTGAACGACCAATCAACGTTACGCCGTTCTGCACGGCTGGCAGAGAGGACTATAAATACATCCACGCAGCCCTCTAGCTCTTGGAGTAACTTTCACTCTGATGATGCAAGCTGCAATATCTTGCGAAACGTTAGTCTATATGGGTGCGTAAATAGTAAAAAGGCCAAATATTGTCAGGCCATTTTGTAGTCTTTAGCAACTCAATTGACAATTTAAGCCTTCAGAGCAGTTTGACTGTATTTTAAATCCTTGTTTAGATATTTTTGTAAGCATAATGATTTTGTATACCCTTGGTATTATTGTCGCTAATTTGTGGCATTTTGGACATCCCCCTAGTTTTGTTTCGGCAGTTGCATGTTAAGCACCTCAATATTTCGAACATTTAAAAATTCAGCCTGTGGGTGCAACAAGGATGGCTATGGCTTGCTTCGCGGCAAACAGCTGCATGTCTAGCGCATTCTGCGCTGTGATTGGTTGAGGCGATTTCTCATCGAGCCCAGTTGGTCGTTGGCGACCGTTAGAGGGATTCAACCCCGAGTCGTCGAAGGAGTAAGTTGGAATTTAGGATTTGGTGCGGCGTCCCCGTGCTTGACGCGGGGGCATCGGCCTTTCCCGTTTGTGCTGTTACAGTGTGTTCGGTGTTCATCTGAACTGTGTTTGCCTGTTGGCAGTTCCCACAGAGACGAGTTTGAGTGAGCTTGTGTGGTGGCAGTCCGGTCTCCTTTTACGTGCCGCTGCAGAGAATACGGTGTTATGTGGCTTGTATAGTCAATTAATCCACCATTGCTAATTATGCGGGAGCACGATTTCTGTATTTACCCATGTAACGGCTACGTTGTCAACAATTTGCATAACCAATAGAGGTCAACGCAAAATTACAATCCGAAAGGGGATCCATTAGGACATTCAGCCAATTCCTGTATCGCTTTAGCCACATTTGGTGCAAGGTGCCTGTTCGACTACTAGAGGCACTCCACCCTCCTCGTTCGCTATCGGCTGAACTAACAAGGTAACGATCTGTAATAACCTTTGTACCGCCAGTAGCTTTAATGGTGCCACTTCCTGCATTAAAATTTGCTGTAAATACAATATCACTGTGGCGTACACTCCGCCTAAAATTCACTGTTGCGAGTCAACGCTTGCTCTGTCAGCTAACTTTAGTTACGCCGCTTCCTGCATTCAACTTTGCTGTAAATACAATATTACTGCGACGTACACTGCGTCTAAAATTCACTGTGGCATGTTAACGCCAACTTTACCAATATCGTATGCATTACGTAAAATCGCTTGTGAGATAGTGCAGTGCAACGTACATTCCGACTAAAAATTCACTGTTGTGTGGCAACCTGTGTGCCGTCAGCCCGTTCTAATGATAGCGCATTTATTGCATCAATCTATCATTGCGTACTGCCAATTTGTGTGGCTTTGTGTGTCGTAATACAGGGCGCTTGGATGACTCGGGCCCAAATTCAGGCTTTGCTCTCAGGCGTCCCGGCGTACCGCCGTTGGGCTCAAGCCTACGTTTACCCTCCACTTCCGGCCTGGATCTGGCATTCTGCTCGACTGTGCCCCCCTCCCCCCACATTAACAGTAAGCGCTTTTCCCAGCTGGGCGTACTGAATAAGCTACCTTTTCGAGTTGCTACATTTGTGATTTGTAATGTGTTTGATAGGTCACTAACTGTGATCCAATAGATGTAAACTCAGGTGCAAAAAAACGGTCCACCTAGTATTTAATAATTAATTAACCCATTTGGTAGTATATGAGCATATATAACGAATGCAAACGATGAAGTGTAACTTTTCTCTGTATTTTACTTCGATTCATCCGCCTACTTTGTTTATTGGAGCTTTTGTTTTCTTTTATTGATCTTCTAGAAGTTTGGAAACAACAGCTCTCTATTTGTTAAAGTGTTTAATTTGTACAAAAATGCTCTAGTTTGTTGTAGAGTTATTGTTTGTTGTCTTTGTTATTAACTTTTGAGTTAACTACGCCTTTAAATCGCGAAGATTGCGCGAGAGCTGTAGCTCTTGTAGAAGATGGGCGAAGTAGGCGTTATGTAGCTAGAGTGCTTGGCGTTGGCCATTCAACCATCAACAGGGTTATAAGACATTTTACAGAGACTGGAAGGATGACTCGCAGGCCAGAATCTGGTAGAAAAAGAAAGACAACTGCTATTGATGATGGTTTTATTGTACTTCGTACACTACGAGACTGCCATTCCACTTCGATAGAAATGAAAAATCAACTCCGAGAAGTTCGTGGAACAGACGTAAGTAAATGGACGGTTCGTCGAAGGTTAGCAGAAGTTGGATTGGTTGCTCGCAGACCAGCTCACGGTCCAAAATTATTAGCTCATCACCGAGTAGCCAGATTACAATTTGCTAGTGATCATTCAGATTGGGATTTAAGGCACTGTTCTGTTTACGGATGAATCCTAATTCAGCCTATATGCACCAGATGGAAGGGAACGAGTATGACGACGAGCAGGTGAGCGATTTGCGGAGTGTACTTTCACCCCAAGGGTTAGTTTTGGAGGAAGATCGGTCATGGTGTGGGCGGGAATTTCGATGGAGGCGAATACCGAACTTGTCTTTATTGAAAGAGGGTCTCTGATGGCAGAATGGTACATATTAGAAGTTTTAGTAGATCATGTTGTTCCATTTGCGCCATTTACTGGTAACAACTTCATCCTCATGCAGGATAATGGAACCCCGCACGTAGCAAGATGTGTTACTGAATACTTGGACGAAGTTGGAATAACTCGTATGAATTGGCCAGCATATTCACCTGATATGAATCCCATAGAAAATTTATGGGACATACTGGGGAAACGTGTCAGAAGTCGAATAGCGGCACCAGCCTCCTTAAATGAGCTCCGTGTAGCACTTTTCGAAGAATGGGAAAATATTGCACAAGAGGTAATCCAGCAGCTGATTGGTTCAATGGGACGGCGTATACAGGCTTTAATAAGAGCTAGAGGAGGCTACACAAGGTATTGAAAGAACATCAAGGTTACATTTTGTGATTCATAATGTTTTATTAATTTTTGTTTCATTCCATTATTTTGCAAGTGTAACCTTTAAATATTGTTATCGTTAATAATGTTAAATAAATAAACAAAAATGTCTTATATTTCGCTTACCTTCGTTCTCTACATTCCTTTTAATGAATTCAACTAAAACATTGACTCTAGATAGCGCAGAAGTAATGCAATAACAAAAATTGTAGAAAATATTAGGTGGACCGTTTTTTTTGCACCTGAGTTTATTAACCTTATCGTCATTTTCTTATACGTCTTGCGTCTTGTGCATGTCTGTTACACGGTGACTGTGTCACTGTGCTACCACAACTGTGAGGTGAGGCCCGGACGCGGAGGAAAGGCATTCTAGGTAGGTGGTCGCGTATGGTACTGCACCGTGGCTCCCGAAATAGTTATTTGAGTATTTTCCCGAAGTAGTACTTTGAGTACTTCTTGCCCCGTTTGACTCTCCAGGTCCGGTTGAACGTGGGAATCTAGATATTGGATCTGGTGGCGCCCTCTCTTTAACAGCAACCTACACATACCACGTCACGCTTGCCCTGCGGCGTACCGTTGTGAACCACGCTCATCTCCCTGAGCGCATTCGAGCTGAGGCCTTTAGCCTGTTTTATCGATTTCCCAGGGTGAGCCTTCGGTACTCGCCTATTAGCGGGTGTCGTAAGGACAATTTAATACCGTAACAATATGCCTAAGTATCCTTGTTCAGAAGGTACTCTAATAACATTGACCAAATAATGAGTGGATTGTAAGAGTTCACGATCAACCAAAGAACATAACCGTTACACAAACCCTTGCTTGAGTTAACAAGGTGTTAGGCACATTAAGCCAACAAATGCTGGGTGTTTATCTACAAAGACGACGCGGTCTAAGCCGAAAATTAATTGTAATATTAACAATTGGAGTAACTACGAAGGTCTCAACCATTAGGTAATAGTTTGTTAATGTTTACAATTTTATATACGTACTGCCTTGTCAATAACTTCAAAATTATCATTAAGAAATATTCTTTGATCCTGACATGGTGTTTGACAATTGATACCTTACTACAACATATTCTTAAATTGAAACATGGTTTTAAGTGTCAAACGATATTTATTTTATGTAAAATACATTGCAGTGTAAAATCTCCTTCAATGGGACACGGTCGAAATTGTGTGACTCAGTCCTCTGACTAGACTTACAGTTTACCCCATATATGACGGAGGCGCAGGTAGTTGTCTGCGACCTCGTACAATTGAGCTACCACAGAAGGTAGAGTAAATCTACTCACCTACTGTATGTCTCAGTGGATTATTCCATAAAAAACATACTACATAGCATTGTAAATTTCTCCCATTTCAAATCGTGAGAACGTAATTTCAATGAGCTGATTCTTATCTGGGGTTTTAGCGTCACCTACGGCGTGAAATACTTCAATGGCACTGTACAAGTTATCAAGGAGTACGGTTGCTTGCTAGAATATGCTACTACAAACGTCACCCGGAGCCTAGGAAATTTCGGTGATCTTCCACTGCCAGGGGAGCCTAGTTCGAGTTTGGAATACCCTCCCCGGATGGTTTTCTGAATGACATTTGCTGGCGTTTAGTGCTTGCAGCCGCTGTTGTAAGCTGTTTGGGGTTGCTGTGTTTCGGTTTACCTCTTGAAACCGCTTCTTCGAGCCAGTTTGGGGCTATGGTTCATCACCTCCGGCATAAGCGTAAAGCTCTCAGTTAAGTAGTGCAATCTAATAAGTTGTGTTTAATGATATTTGTACCACAAACCCGATAAAATAAACTGTAACTAGATCTGATATGAAACGCCACCTTTTAGTGGTACTATATTTGTTTGAGTAGTTGTAGTGTACTAATTACTACTACGATAACATTAAATTGGGGTGTTCTTTTCTTTTTTATTAGGTAAAACCGAATAACAGCTTATAGTATTTCTGCACTGGTTATAACATGCACGCTTTGTTTAATAAATCTTAAATACACATTTCAGTTTCTAAATTCGTCACTGCTACCTTTTGTATTTCAGATGTTGCGTTGGTGAATGCTGCGATTACTCTGAGTTTATAAGTTCCTGACTTATCTGAGTATATTTGTTGTAATTGAAAAACTTGTTGGCGCTCATGTTATTCGGAAATTACATCATTTAAAGAACCGAAAGCTGTCTCCTCTGCAGTTAGCAGGCGAGTCCTCAAATACACTCTCGTAGCATTACAATATAATTAGGGAAACTGAAGTGAACTACTTTGAATGCTAACAGAGTATTCTTAGTTCGTTATACCTCTAAATTTGAAAAGTGCATTGAGGTTACTACTCTCGTTTTATTAAACAAGTTTAGCGAATTGTTCTTCGCTAACTATGGTATTCAAACTTTTACAGCTAAAATTAAATTATTGTTTTATCAATATTACAGGTAGGCGATTAATACTTCCACTATTATTTATGTATGTAATTATTTATATTCTCTCGTCTTTCTTTTTTTTTCAATTTATTTTATGTACTATCTGGTTGAATTTGTCTATACATACCGTTTATCTTTTATGCCAGACCCGTTCATGTTAAGTGTTTTTGATGTTTGTTTTCAGGTGAAGTTTAAAAACTGTTACACCGACACTTCATATTTTGAGATTATGACTTCTTGCTTATTTCGAATATAATGTCAATGTAACCTCAATAAACATCCTTATTAAAAAAAGTGAATGAACTCTATGTCTTTCAGATATAATGTATTACGTTACAAATTAGATAAATACCTTAGAACAGGCGGAGAAAAGGTTAGAAAAGGGAGGCCCGAAACGCCGAGTTATGCTATTTTTTTAGGCCTTATTTTCGCTACTAATAAAAATAAAAATACCGTTGAATATTACAATGCGTGATTGTTGTTTCTGTAGTAACCAAATACAAAACAATTTCTTCTAATGGTAGTAGTACTGTTATTCAAAGCAGCCTGTTATTTCCTTGCTGTCATACCAAACAATAAGAATACGTGAAGTTAACATTTTCGTTACAGATAACGAACCCGAAAGTAAGTAAAAATAAATTGGTAACCCAAAAAATACTGGATATCTGTGTTGTCATCAAAAGTGTACGTTGGGTTGTAGTTTCAAAAAGTAAGGAGCTCCAAGTTTTGTGGCTCTTCCTGTATATTTGGATGGCTAAGATATCACCTTCATTGATCATTGACAATGTGGTGAAAAGGTAAACACTTTATCCTACTGAATCTACTTTGGCAAACTGCTTGTTTGAAAATCAATTTGTTACTTTATTAACGATCCATTTAACGGCTGTAACTTTTAAAATAAATTTATTTGTGCGCGATCTTGCCTTAGTTGGAGGGACCCGTCGGACGCCACAGACCCCACCCGTTGAACGGTGTAACTGTGTGTGAAATGCTCACTTCTGCATAGTAAAAATGTAAGTCATAGAGTTTTCAGGAGCACCAGAAAACGTTTTGGAACCTAAAGATTCTGCTCTTGGAAAAAGAGGTTGGTACAAATCCCAAACGTAAAACGATGTTTTTTTCATTTATGCAAATAATGTACTATTGCTACGAAAAAAACTAGGACAAGTTCTAAATCTAGAAGCCATGAATTTGTATTCTTTTAGTTGATGAAATGACTTTTTAACTGTCGTGTGAATAATTCAAACATGTCATACGTGATATCAAATTTTAATATCAAAAACTGCAATACAAAATAATTATAAAACTAGAAAAATGTACAATTTGTGGAATAGTTACCACGAGTTTTAGCCATAATCGGATCATTTGAAACTAAACTCATTCCAGACATTATTGGCAGTGACGTTTTGAAATAGTCTCATATTTATTCGCATCTCAGTTGCCAGTCAAAATGTGAGATTCACACAGCTAAAAAACCTTATCCTAGTTTTTTTTGTAGTAATAGTACATGCCAAGAACACATAATTGGGATTGCAAAGACTGCAATGAAACATAACATTTTAGTGATGCCATTTTAAGCAGAGTTTCTTATGTATCTTTTCTATTTTTCTAGGTGTATTTTTCTAGGTTATCGTTTTAAAGATATACAGGGTGTTATGGAACTTCACGTAATAAATTTAGTCACATAAAGATCTCATGAAACTGAACAACCTTTTTATTTACCATATTTTTCGAAAACATTCTCAAAACTGAGTTAATATTCAAAATAGTTTTACTTTAAAAATGCATACCCGTTTATGCAATTATATTTTAATGGCACAAAATGCAAACCAACACAAACTGCATAGATACTGATAACACTTAAAGTTAACATCTTGTCAGTAATGTACCTTCTGGACTGAAGTAAGTTATTGAGGGCATATTTTTTGTACAAGAACTATGCAGTTTTAGCATATTGTATCGTTCACCTTTAACATACATTTGCTTACCGAGCGGCTCGTCAAATTTAGAGGAGATAAATGATGGAAAAGATATGCGATTAAAAAGAAAACGATAAATAGAAAAGTTGTTTAGTCTGGTGAGCTCTATCATTCGTTATAGCTATTAACATACCTAGGAATTTTATGAGTATCATAATTGCTGCAGATGCTATTGTTGAATGGTAAAGGAATATTACCGTAGAGATACAGTTGTTTCAGTATGGTACTGGATGCCAAGTATCTACTATTGCTACAAAAAAAAAACTAGGAGACGGTGTTTTAGCTGTGTGAATCTACATTTTACCTGGCAACTGAGATAGGAATAAATCTCAAAATTACTTCAAAACGTCGCTGTCAATAATGCATAGAATGAGTTTAGTTTCTAAAGCTAAGTTTATTTTTTGCTTAAAAACGGTATAACTAAAACGGTATAGTTTTATAATTATTTTGTATTGCAGCTAGGGAGCAAGGTCAAAAGGCACAACTAAGATACAACAAGTTAATAATAAACAACGAAATATACAAAAAAAGTCCCGGGAACACGGAGGAAACTGGTACAGGAGAACAACAACAAAAAGAAATTATTAGTTCCAGAATTAATAGGAGGAATGTTCAAACAAGGTCTCCAGAATTAAAATCACTCGAAGAAAAATTGAGGAAAATAACAAAAACCGCTATTCCAAAAAAGTGAGAATTGAAGAAACGGATGGAAATGATAACGACCCAAGCATAGGAAATGGAATAAATGATATTGGAGAAATAGTAATAGCCACTTGGAATGTAACATCACTAACAGGAAAAGAATTAAAATTAACGGAAGAACTGGAAAATAGGAAAATAGCACTAATAGAAATTAGCGAAACGAAAAAACCAGGCACGGGACAAATAAATTAAGAATACACCCTACACTACTCAGGGGTAACTTTTGGGCAGAGGGCAAAGGAGGGGGTGGGAATAATAATAAACAAGGAGCTGGAGAGAAGGGTAATCAAATACGAACCAATATCTTCTAGAATAATAATAATTCATATACAGTTAAAAAGCATAATGATAGTAATACAAATATATGGACCAACAGAAGGAACTGAAGAAGAAAGGGTAATAAAATTCTATACAGATCTACAGAGGGTAGTAGACGAAATAAGAGAACATCAAGAGAAAATCATTATAATCGGCGACTGAAATGCACGAGTGAACGAGATGTAAATAGAGGACAAAGAAGCATAGAAGAGTATGGAGAAGAAGTATTAAATAGAAATGGAAGGAACATGTTAGAATTTTGCCAAGCAAAGGAACTACCCATAGGGAATAGTTTCTGGGAGCAAGAAATCGATGACAAATACACCTTCATAGCAGAAGAAAGAAACTCAAAAAGTCTAATCGATTACATAGTGTTCACAAAAAACCTCGAAAATGATATCAAAAATATATGGACCGAAAAAGAACCAGAACTATCGACTCAGCACAAAATGGTCACAGCAACATTAAGAAAAATAAATACAAGAATAGAGGAAAGAAAGAAGTACTACAAAATAAATATAAATAAATTCAAAAAGAAAAGCCTTCAAGAAAAATACAGCAAAGAAACTGATGAAAAACTGAAAATATTAGAAAGGACGAAAGATGTTTGGCCACTGGAGGAAAGATTGATCACTTTTAAAAACACCATAAAGGGGGAAGCAGAAAAGATCTGCGGTATGAAATGCAATAACACCAAAAACAAAAGAACCAGATGGTGGAACGAGGAAGTCAAGAAGGAGGTAAAAAAGAAGAAACACGCATGGAAAAAGTATCTCATAACTAGAAGCGAGCAAGATAAATAGGAATATAACAGAACAAGGAGGCAGGTCAAGATAACAATCAAGAATGCAAAAAGAAAGAGCTGGGAGGATTTTGGGAACGGAATACAGGAATCCTACACAGCAAAAAATAAAAGTTTTTGGACGAGAGTAAGAGCAATGAAGGAAGACAAAAGAAAATAAATTACGGGAGTAAAAGACAAGCAAAATAGCCTACAAACAAATGTAGAAAATATCCTAAAAGTATGGAAAGAATATTTTTAAGACAAATTTAGCTCTACAACAGAAGAGCAGTCACAAGACAATGACCAAGATGAGGAGGCAGAAGAAGCAGAACTGGATGATATAACAAAGGATGAAGTTAAAGAAGCAATGAAAAAATCAAAACAGGAAACGCAGGAGGAGATGACGAAATAGAACCGGAATTGACTAAATAGCTAGGAGAACAAGGTATAGAGTGGTTCTGGAAAATATGCAAAACAGCATGGGAAAAAAGAGAAATACTATCAGACTGGGAAAACAACAATAGTGATACCTATCCACAAAAAAGGAGAACGAGCAAATTGTAACAACTGCAGAGCAATATGTCTCGCATCCACCAGCTTCAAGATATACACAAAAGTAATAGAAACAAGAGCAAGACAATTAGCAGGAAAGGAAATTGGGGACGAGCGGGCAGCATTTGTGCCAGGAAGACAGGCAAACGACAATATATGTATAATTAGAAACATAATAGAGAGAAGTCTACAGACTGGGGACGAAATCATCTTGGCATTTATAGATTTCAGAGCGGCGTTCGACTCAATAGAGAGAGAGGTGGTATGGAACTGCTTAAAAGAAACGAACATTCCAAACTCACTAATAAAAATAGTGCGCAGTACTTACAAAAGAGTAAAAGGAAAGGTACAGGTAGCAGGGACAAGATCAAAAGAATTTGAATGGAGGAAGGGAATTAAACAAAGAGACAGTCTCAGTCCCCTACTTTTCATACTAATAATGAATAAGCTGATTAAGATAACTAGAGAAAGACCGAAACGACTCCAAGCAATAATAGGATATCAAAGGTTGGAGCCGATGAAAGTGGACGCACTAATGTATGTGGACGATATCGTGCTCATAGCGGATTCCAAAAGGGAGATGCAACATTAATGGATATATGGGTGGAAGAGATAGAAATGCTGAAAATGGAAGTAAACATACAGAAAAGAAAACTAATGTTAATAAATGAGAAAGTAACGACGTTTGAGTACCTAGGAAGCATAATAACAAACGATGGGAATATAGATGTAGAATTGGCGAATAGGGCGAAAAAATCGAACAGACTGTACTACGCACTTAGAGCGTTACTAGGGAAATCAGAAATGACCATTCAAACCAAATTAAGGATCTACAATGTTATAATTCTCCCGACACTAATCTACGCCTGTGAAAACTGGACGATACAAAAGAAACACATCGGAAAATTGGATGCATTGGAGATGAAAAATCTAAGAAAAATAGCTGGAAAGACGAAATGGGATGGAATTACAAACAACATGATAAGAGAAACAATCAAACAAGAACCAGTAGGGAACAAAGTAAGGAAGAGGCAGTTAAATTGGTACGGACACTTAACGAGAATGAAAACAAATAAACTAGTGACAAAATTGTGGGGAGCAAGAAACCACACGAAAAGGAAATGGGGAAGACCAAGGAAAACATGGCTACAGCAAATAATAGATGTGGGGAAAGAAAAGGGCAAAACAATTGAGGAACTGAAGACGATGACAACTAACAGGGCGAAATGGAAGAAATTGGTAAATGAAGAGATCAACTAAATCATCCCAATTCTGACACCCGAAAGGATATAAGGACGGGGCGAAAGAAGAAGAAGAACTTTTTGATATTAAGATTTGATATGACATATAAATATTTCTAACCTGTTACATGACTGTTAAGGTCATTTCATCAACTAAAATAAAAAAAATCATGGTTTTTAGTTTTACAACTTGTTCTAGTTCTTTTGGCAGCAATAGTCCGGTAAAGGAATGTTACCGTACAGATACAGTTATGCCTTAGTTACCAGCCTACTTTTGTATATGTAAACAAAGACTTAACATCCTGAAACCGATAATAGTATAGTATTATACTAGTTTAATTATAGGGCCTATTGTAATACGGGTGCTACAACTCCTCTTATTAAACGAGTACAATATATTATTTTATCTACTTTGTATAAAAATATAATCAAAAACTTTGAATTTTGACATTTCATAAATGTGACAATCTTTCAGTTGTCTGAAACGGAGTAGGTTGTTTTAATGTTTTTCATATGAAAATAACAATGCAAATACAGTGTTATAATGGACTCTATTGTAGCATTGTTTTCGGTGTTATAATAATAATATTGCGATACCAAAGTAGATAATAGTTATTTAACCAACAAGTGTGTTAATGAAGGCGATTAATAATCGAAACTCTTTAAAACACGAACGAGCGATAGCGAGTGAGTGCCTTTATTAGTTGAGATTATTAATCGCCCATTAACAAACGAGTTGATTACAACATTTTTTCGTTGACCACAAAATCTTTTTTTGTGGCGAAAAATTTGATTAATACAACTAACCTCCATGCAAAATATCATTAAAACGTCAAAATCACAAAAACAGTTAATTAATGAAAAAGAGTGTATTAATCAAAAACAGTGTATTAATGGCGTCTATTAATACATCCTTTTTTAGGAAAAATAATTCATTAATATTGAAATTAACAAGCGGTCAACGAAAAAAATTATTACAGTTTGGTGAGCTTTATCATTGATTAAGATTATTACGTGGACTTCTGTAACACCCTGCATATGCTACGCCTTTCACTTGTGGCGTTTTTTTCAAATATCAATTTTGACACCGCTACTGAAAAAATACACGATTTTCGTTTGTTTATTTGTGGTCTTTAGGTTTTTTTTATAGATATATTGCAATGAGTTTAATACAAATACATCAAAGTTAAAATATTAAAAAAAAACTATTTTGACCTTGAAAATGCACATCAAGATTGGACAGCGCAGACCACACTCGTGGGGGGTGTCAATTTCTAACCAACCGTTTAGTGGAGGGGTAACACACCCTTACAAACCTTCATCTGTTCTCTACTCTACATCTGCAGTACTATACTTGCCGTAGCGGACAGATAGGGTATAATAATATACTATCTAATTCTTCTAAGACGGTCTAACGTCCTCAAATAATTTTCAAGTTACGAAAGAGGTTTCATAGGGAGTAGCGTATGCTAGGTGTAGATAAGGATATCATCTTTGTATCGTGTGTTAAAAAAACTCATTCGCAGCATGCCATGATCAAATTGAAGTTTGCCATAACTTGATACATACCCATTGAAGCAAATGAACTACCATAAGTCAGAGAGAACTATAGTACATCTTGATGTTGAACTATTTTTCTAAAAATATACAAAATACTTAATAAAAACAATTTTTATTGAGTGTTATGATTAATACACTCGTTGTTGTTGTGTAAATTTCACCTTATTTCCCTTTTTGCTTGATACAAGTAACCTTAATGCGAAGCAGGACATTTGGGAGCCGCCGTCTGGGCGCCGGCGTTTGGGCGCCGGGACTTTTGGGCCCCGCCGGTTGGGCGCTGGACATTTGGGCACCGAAATTTTGAAATATTAAAAATAGTCCACGTTTCTTCTGTTATTTATCGTAAATATGATTTTTTGCAAGAATATTCAAATGACATTGTTCACAGTGTAATAGATTTGATATAAAATGTGTCCCAGGTCGAGTGGGATGGAATGGGCAACTTTCATATCAGTGAAGATGGAGATTTGGTTAAATGGGCAATGTTTTGCAGTTTTATATGCTGATTTAAAATCTCTTTGAAAAAGTTCAAAATGTTGAACCAGTCAGAAGTTATTAAAAAACAACTAAAAACTGTCATTTTCTTGTATGTCAAATATCTTCGTAAGTATAACAGATACGAAAAAAAGTTTCCTATAAAAGTCACTGTTTTCGATGAGATCAATTTAAAATTTGCCGAACAAAAATTCAAAATAGATACTTTTGAGGTACTCGTATCAACTTCCTCAAGTTAAATGGGCGCTATATTGGATTTTATAGGTTACTGAATATTTTTTATTTTTTATTCTCTTTTCAACAATGTAAGATAACTTATGATTGAATAAAAAATTCCAGTAAAATTAATTGTTTTTACATTTTAACCGAGTAGGCTTACATGGATCCAAACAAAAAAAAATTTAAAAAACAAAACGTAATCCTGATAATCACATGAAATGGTCAAAATGCTGGCCATTGTTACCTAAACATAGTTGACACCATTTGACGACACGACGGGTTACTTTACGCAAACTTTGTTATTGTTTTTCATCATAGCTACTTACCTACTTGATTATAAATTTAAAAAGCAATATCACGATGTGTTTTGTGGTTCAAGTACTTACTACTGAATTAACATGTTACTAAGTATTATAGGAATTACATACAAAGGTTTTCTAAAATAAATGTCACCTAATTTTGTTTGGGTACATGTAAGCCTACTTGTTTAAAATGTAAGAACAATAAATTTTACTAGCGTTTTTTATTCAATCATACGTTATCTTACATCATTGAAACGAGAATAAAAAATTCTATTCAGTAACCTAAAAATCAAATATGGCGCCGATTTAACTTAAGAAAGTTGATACGAGTACCTCAAAAGTAGCCATCTTAAATTTTTGTTCGACACCAATTTTAAATTGGTCTCATCGAAAACAGTGACTTTCATATGAATTTTTTTTTGTTCTCTTATACCTACCAAGATATTTGACATACAAGAAAATGAAGGTTTTTAGTTTTTTAATAACTTCTGACTAATTCGACATTTTGAACTTTTTCAAACAGATTTGTAATCAGCATATGAAACTGCAAAACATTGGCCATTTAACCAAATCTCCATCTTCAATGATAAGAAAGTTACCCATGCAATCCCACTCGATCTGGGACACACTGTATATGTATCTATTTAAGTAAATTTACAATTACTGCACAAAATGTAACACAATCAACTTACGACTTAGGTAAAAAGGAAAACGTCTGCATTTATAATCTTAAACCATTCCAGAAAAATAAAGCAAATATCATCGTCATAGAAATGATTTATTATATAACAAGTAAAATCAGGTTACAGTTACTTAAATAGTATACATATAGTCACATAATAAAAAGTAGAACTACAATATAATCCACTACCAGTTTTTGTTGAAAACTTCTGCATTTATAATCTTCAACCATTCCAGAAAATAAATATCGTCATAGAAATTACTTATTATATAACACGTAAAATCAGGTTACAGTTAGGTACTTAAATAGTATCCATAGAGTCACATAATAAAAAGTAGAACTACAATATAATCCACCACCAGTTTCTGTTGAAAACTTCTGCATTTATAATCTTAAACCATTCCAGGAAGTTAAAACAAATATCATCGTCATACAAATTATTTATTATACCTATAACAAGTAAAATCAGGTTACAGTTACTTAAACAGTATACATATAGTCACATAATAAAAAGTAGAACTACAATATAATCCACCACCAGTGTTTGTTGAGAACTTCTGCATTTATAATCTTAAACGATTCCAGAAAATTAAAACAAATATCATCGTCATACAAATTATTTATTATACCTATAACAAGTAAAATCAGGTTACAGATACTTAAATAGTATACATACACTGTGTCCCAATTTCGATGCTTACCATTGGTATCTCGGTTATTAGAAGACAAAGAGCAACGGTTAAATAGGGAAAGTTTAACAGAATTTAATACTCACGACAAATATCATTTCAAATTTGACATAACTTGTTTAATTTTTAAAATATTTAGAAAAAACCATAATTTGCCGATTTCGTTATTCCTCAATAACTCTTTAACGCTTAATCTCACCTCTTTTAAAGTTTTACATTGTTCAGACACTTTTTTAAGACAAATTATTTGATATAAACAGACACCCCCGATTGTCATTGGTTTTTAAGTTATTCGCGCTATCTTTTGTTTTTCATATTGTGGCCATATTGGATTTTTGGTTAGTTAGATAGTCCTTAAAAAGTGCTTTTCAACGATGTATAACATGCCTGTAAAATATTTAGTTATACGGAAATATTAAGAAAAACGTAAATTAATCTTTAATATGAAATTAGTAGGCTGAAAAATGGGTAGCGGGTAGGCACTTTTCGCGATCCCGGCGAAGATAGGTCTACTTCAGGGATGCGACCCTGCCCACGTGAGCCTTGACTCTTTCTTAACTCCTATTACCGAGGAGAGTCAGGTCCTAACCCTTATTCCTACCCATTCTCCACATTAACAACACCTATCCTCTCCCCATCAACTCGCCAACCCGCAGTAGGATAGCGTGGCGTTTTAAATCCTAAACCCTCAAACTCTCCATATGATTAGAAGAAACTTGAAATGGCCCCAAGTCTCCGGCGACCTGCAAGCTCCCAACCAAGACAGCGGTCGGAATAGCGAACAGGTGAGGGGTGCTAAGAATGACCGGACTAGACAGGCTGTCAAAATATCACGAAATTGACAATGGCAACGATAAATGTACAAACTCTAATGAAGGAAGGAGATCTATACGATTTAGAACAACAGCTCGAAAAGATTACATGGGATATAGTTGGACTATGTGAAACAAGAAGACGAGGTGAGAACTGCATCACCCTAGAGTCAGGCCATACCCTGTATTATCGGGGCTCGGAAAATGAAAGCCAGCGAGGAATAGGCTTTATGATAAACAGAAAAATTGCACCAAATGTTATAGAATATGATAGTGTATCGGACAGAGTCGCTTCCATAACATTGAAAATCTCTAACAAATGCACAGTGAAATGCATCCACTGTTATGCACCAACATCGTCATATTCAGATGAAGAAGTCGAATCATTTTATGAAGATATATCAAGAAGTATAAATAAAAACAAAAGCACTTATTTAATTATTATGGGCGACTTCAACGCTAAATTGGGGAAAAAACAAGACGAAACAGAGGAAAATATTGGTAAATTTAGTTTTGACCAAAGAAATGAAAGGGGATCATTACTTCTCGAGTTTCTATCCGAAAAACACTTATACGCAATGAATTCCTTCTTCAAAAAGAAGAACGAGAGAAGGTGGACGTGGGTCAGTCTAGATGGTCAGACGAAAAACGAAATAGACTATATCATATCAGATCAAAAACATATAGTAAAAGATGTCAGCGTTCTAAATTCATTTAGAATATCTAGTGACCATAGAATAATAAGAGCCAAAATAGAAATAAAACACCGCTTAAGACCCTTACAAAAACGAAAGAAAAAAACATATAAACATAGACACGAGGAAACTGAAGGAAAACGGAGAAAGATACGGAGAAGAACTACAACACAATCTAAGACAACACGAAAGTAGAGCAAATTCCCCAAATTTAGAAGACCTAGCAAAGAATATAACAACTTCATTGGAAGAAGCGGCGCAGAAAGTAGCAAAGAAGGAAAATATGAAAACAGAAAAATTAAGCAAGATAACAAGAGATAAAATAAAACAGAGAAATAAACTATCTAGAGAAACTCAAACAGAAGAACTCAGAAAAATTTCTAAAGAAACAAGACAATTGATAAGAAAAGATTTACAAAAATATTACGAATCAGAGATAGAGAAAGCCATCGAAGAAAACAGAAATTTAAAATGTTTGAGAAAATCGGAAGGTAAACCACAAATCATAAATTTAAAAGACATAAACGGAGAAGAGACAAGAGACAGACAAAAAATAATGGAAATTACGGAAAATTTCTACAAAGACATGTACACTTCTCAACTAAATGAAGATCCAGAATATAAATCATGTACAACAAAGGTACCAAACGTGGGATCTGAGGACATACCAGATATAAATAAAGAAGAAGTGAAATTAGCATTGAACGCTATGAAAAACAACAAGGCGCCCGGAGAAGACTGTATAACCGTAGAGATGTTAAAGGAAGGGGGCGAAGAGATTATCCAAAAACTATGTCAATTGTTTAATGAATGCATAAAAGAAGGAAAGATACCGTACGCTTGGAACAAGGCAATTGTAATTCTCTTATATAAGAAAGGAGATCGAACAAATTTGGAAAACTATAGGCCGATTAGTCTATTGTCACAAACTTATAAACTCCTTACAAAGGTACTAACTAACCGACTTACAAATAAACTAGATGAATATCAGCCTGTAGAACAAGCTGCATTCAGGAAGGATTATAGTACATGTGACCACCTCCTTACTATGAGAATACTTACAGAGAAAGCAACAGAGTATCATCTTAACATTTGCTTTGCTTTCGTAGATTTCTATAAAGCATTCGATTCCGTAGAACATTGGATAATCATAAACAGCCTAAAAAATGCAAGAATTGATCACAGATACACCCAACTAATAAAGCATATATATGAGAAAGCAACATCGACGATCAAATTACATGAAAACACAAAAGAAATAAATATCGAGCGAGGGATCAGACAAGGGGACACTATATCACCCAAACTATTTAATTTAGCCCTCGAGGAAGCTTTTAAACATCTGCATTGGCAAAATAAGAGTATACTAGTAGACGGCAAGAGACTAAACCACCTACGTTTTGCCGACGATATAGTCCTTATCACAGAAAGTCCAGAAGAATTACGGGAAATGCTGGAAGAACTAGATGCAATAGCAAACAGAATCGGACTAAAAATGAACTTGAATAAAACGAAGGTGATGTGCAAGACGGACCCCCAAATGACTCTCAAAAACACTCAAATCGAAAACGTCGACAGCTACACATACCTGGGACATCAAATAAAATTAGGTAAAGAAAACCAGACGACCGAAATATTTCGAAGAAGAAGATTAGCGTGGGTAGCCTTCGGAAAGATGGGACAAATACTTAAAAACAAAAATATCCCTCTAAAACTTAGAACGCGTTTATTTGACGAGTGTATTCTCCCGATATTGACATATGGATGTCAAACATGGACAATAACAAAAAAGTCAATGAATAAAATAGCCACAACACAGAGATCCATGGAACGACAGATGTTGGGTATATCACTGAAGGACAGGAAGAGTAATATATGGATCCGAAATGCTACAAAGGTTAAAGATGTAACCGAGACAATAGCCATATTAAAATGGAATTATGCCGGCCATATAGCCAGATGCCAAGATGGAAGATGGACCCAAGTATTACTACACTGGCGACCATACTTGGGAAAACGAACAAGAGGACGACCACAAATGCGCTGGACAGATGATTTAAAACTGACTGCAGGACTAAACTGGACACGACAAGCGCAGAATAGAAATAAATGGAGAGAAATGAGAGAAGCCTATGTTCAGAAATGGACTGTAAGATAAGGCTTTGAGATTGAGATGAGGCTGAAAAATTAAACAGCAATGTCAAATGAAAGTGAAAAGATATTCTACGTTATACTGTAAACTAACGAAACGATACTGACGTTTAATTTCATTACTAACAAAAAAACATGCTGTCCAATAAAATTAGTAACCCATGGAATTAAACATCAGTGCGAAACAATGAAACAAAACGATAACCTGTCAAAGTACAATTAGTGCTGCAGAGATAAGTTAATTAAAACTACTTGTAGTTAGTGATTAGTTAGTTATTATTGTCAAGTATTAACATTTATACGTATTGATAATGGCACATACATATTCAAATGAAGAAAAAGTTGATATGTTGGAAGTGTATTTCAAAGCAAACAGAAACACTGAAAATGCGTCCACGAGTTATGCAAAGCGTTTTCCAGAAAGACAACAACCACACAGGACAATTTTTAGAAGACTAGTTAGCAATTTGCAGAACTTTGGAAGCTTCGAACAAAAACGAGCTAACTATAAAGTTAATGATGCTGATGCACATCGAAATAATATTTTGCAGAACGTTAAGAACAATCCCAGCACATCAGTTCGTCGTGTGGCACGAGAAACAGGGATTTCAAAATCTACTGCTCACAGAACCTTGAAGGAAAACAAGTATCACCCTTACAAACCAACAATTGTACAAGGTTTAAGTGATAATGACTATCACCGAAGATTACAGTTTAGCAGGTGGTACCTTCAAAAATACTATGGACAGATGAAACACGATTTACCAATTGTGGAGTGTTCAATAGGCATAACTAAGGTCACTATATCAATAAGGTACCGCCATTAGTGATTTTTTATATCTATCCTTGTCGCACAATTTTCTCCAACTGGGGATAAAAACACATAACCTAACAGATTCCTCACTTTACAAGTGCCATTACACCAAAAAGAAAATCCCCAAAAACTAGTGTCTTCCCTATTGCACTTGGGAAATTTGTATTTGTTATCCTTATCTCACAATTTTCTCACATTCTCACGCGAGGAATGGAATGGCGGTACCTTATTGATATAGTGACCTTAGGCATAACTACCATCATTGGTCTATTGAAAATCCACATTTGGTAAATCAAAGAAGATTTCAAGCTCGATTTGGTTTTAATGTCTGGTGCGGTTTAATTGGTATGAAATTTCCTTTACTTTTTTTTGTTTTTTAAGCTCTTTTTTTGTTTTAGATAATCAGTTAATAGGTCCTTTCATCTTTGATTACAATTTAACTGGTAACAGATATTTGGCTACTAACAAACAAGATAATGCCTGCTTTGAGGCAAATTATTAATCCCGAGAACATGCAAAACATCTGGTTCCAGCAAGATGGTTGCCCGGCCCATAACACTCGTAACGTGCAACATTTTTTGAGAGAAAACTTCAATGAGAGAGTGATTTCAAATAATGGACCCGTCCAATGGCCTGCGAGATCACCCGACCTTACCCCCCTTGACTTTTATTTATGGGGTACCACTAAAACGAAGTATTTTATTTTGAACCGCCAGAAACTCGGGAAATTTTAGAACAAAGAGTACTAGATGTGCTACGATCAGTAAACGGAGACACGCTACGTAGAGTTTGTAACTCTACTAAAACAAGGTGTCAAAAGTGTATGGAACAGAATGGTCGTCATATTGAACAATTTCTTTAAGTTTACAGTATAACTTAGAATATCTTTTCACTTTCATTTGACATTGCTGTTTAATTTTTCAGCCTACTAATTTCATATTAAAGATTGATTTACGTTTTTATTAATATTTTCGTTATAACTAAATATTTTTCAGGCATGTTATACATCGTTGAAAAGCACTTTTTAAGGACTATCTAACTAACCAGAAATCCAATATGGCAGCCATATGAAAAACAAAAGATAGCGCTAATAACTTAAAAACAAATGACAATCGGGGGTTTCTGTTTATATCAAATAATTTGTCTTTAAAAAGTGTCTGAACAATGTAAAACTTTAAAAGAGGTCAGATTAAGCGTTAAAGAATTAAACAAGTTAGGTCAAATTTGAAATATTTGTCGTTCGTATTGAATTCTGCAAAACTTTCCCCTTAACCGTTGCTCTATGTCTTCCAATAACCGAGATACCAATGGTGAGCATCGAAATTGGGACACAGTGTAAAGTCGCATAATAAAAAGTAGAACTACAATATGATCCACCACCAGTTTTTGTTTGCTATTCACATTATTTCACTTTTATACTTAATCCATTGCAAAGTTGTGAGAAATCCTTCTTAAATATTCCATAATTGTTCTGTTTCCAAATTCTTGAACAATATTTCGGATTTGAAATAATAAATGACATTTATAATTTTGAATATTAATTTGGAGATGAGTAATGTCAAAAAGAATTCTTAAAAATCCTGTGTGTTACTTCATTGCGTGATTTTAATTATTTTTTTAATGAAAAATAAAAAAAATCATTTGTCAAAAACATGTATATTATCGAAGGTTAAAAGTTTACATTACAAATCAATACGTTTCGCAATTTTTGATTGCATCTTCAGTTGTTAAAATTAGTTGACGGTATTTATTACAATTATAATAGTTTTAATTGTAGAGTCATTTATTGCAAGTTGTTGATAATATTATGTTTAAATTTGAACTTAAATAGAAACACTTTAAAACTTAGTTAAAATTTTTAGCGACTAAGACATTTACATTATAAAATTTTAATTAGAACGACGTAGGCACAAACATGTTAAAAAGCTGTCGCTTGTAGGGGTGAAATTGTTTTAATTAAATTTACAATAATCATTTCGTATGGAATGCGAATGTTTGAATGCAAACAATAACTTATTGTCGTTCTAATTAAAATTTTATAATGTAAATGTCTTAGTCGCTAAAAATTTTAACTAAGTTTTAAAGTGTTTCTATTTAAGTTCAAATTTAAACATAATATCATCAACAACTTGCAATAAATGACTCTACAATTAAAACTATTATAATTGTAATAAATACCGTCAACTAATTTTAACAACTGAAGATGCAATCAAAAATTGCGAAACGTATTGATTTGTAATTTAAACTTTTAACCTTCGATAATATACATGTTTTTGACAAATGATATTTTTTATTTTTCATTAAAAAAATAATTAAAATCACGCAATGAAGTAACACACAGGATTTTTAAGAATTCTTTTTGACATTACTCATCTCCAAATTAATATTCAATATTTCGGATCCTTTCATCAGCCGCTTGGTATTTTCTCCGTTTGTAGGGGGGGAGCTTCACCACGTAAGAATTTTTCGCAAAACGCATCTCATCCTTTTTTAATTGTTCGTAAACCATCTATGAATTTCCATATAGACGGATTATCCATGTCTAATTGGGACTGTAAGCTACCATGTGCAGCCTCTGCAAAGTTATTTGCACGATCTTGGTTGTTTAGTACCCTTTCGTACACGTTCCAAATATTAGGCGAAAAAAATGCCCTTCGTCGTGTACCGTTCCTATTTCGCCTGCCGACGTAATTGTCTTAAAACCCATTTCAAATTGGTTGCAATTAATTTGGTAGATGCACGGACAGTTCTTCAATTGCGTCATCGAGCTGCTGAACAGAAACGAAAGCTAACGCAGTTATTGTACGTGCGCTTAACGCAAATTTAGGGTTGCTATTATATTGTATTACCAATCTATTTTCATGCAGTTGTTTTTTAAAAATTTTTACAAGATGAAACAGACAACCATGTAAGTGGGCTGTTGGAAAAGCATCAGTAACTGATCCAATTACAGCTATTTCGAAATCCAGTGAAATTGTGTCAGGTTGGAACTGCAGCCACATTTCCTTGATAAGTGAAATGAGTCTAT
This sequence comes from Agriotes lineatus, assembly GCA_940337035.1. Lineage (NCBI taxonomy): Eukaryota > Metazoa > Arthropoda > Insecta > Coleoptera > Elateridae > Agriotes > Agriotes lineatus. The sequence continues at coordinate 73,527 of CALNHX010004579.1, forward strand.
CATAGGTTTGTCGAGTTTTGTTGGGTAAAAGGGCGTATAAAACTTGAAAAACGAAGCCATTCCCACTGGTCAGTATCACGTAAACTTGGTAAAATAGTGGAGGTGCTTGTCGAAATGTTCCATCCATGAAAATGTTTTTCATATGTTGACTCCACCGTGTATTATTATCTTCTCTAGAAAATATTAGTTTTTTTTGTGGGCCGGGGCGCTCTGATCCAGTATGCTTCATGAGAAATCTTTCAGTTTGTCCAGGAGCATATTCGCAAGTTCTGTAGGCTTCTGGAGTAATTAAGGTGTCTAAATCCAATGGAGTTGGCGGCGCACCAGCAACAATTTTTTGCGTTCGCTGACACAGTTTTCTAATAGCATCTTTATTAGGCATTTTCCCTTGAACGGCTGCTCCGGTATCGTGTAGGGCACGATTTAGTATCTGGGCTGGGGTATCCATCGTTTCCTCGGCCCATGTTTTTATAGAAACTTTTATTTTATTAACACATACTCCTGCTGCGTCACTATCATGGTTGTGGTTTCCAACATCACACAAATATTCATCGTTCGCAGTTGTATGTAGGCTACCAGCGCACTTGTCCGCTTTTCTCTCACATCTCCAAAACTTCTTCGTTCCATCTTTGCTGGTTTTATCGTAAACGTACAGGTAACCGTTAGAGCAGAGCTTCTTTTGGTTGCGGTTGGTTATTGTAACTTCCATAACTTTTGACAACAATAACGAACAATTAAAATAACTCTTCGCAAATAACAACTGAAGAAATATTACTCGGGGGTGAGTTTAAATAGATCCAAAGACACGGCGGCGCCCAAAAAGCAGTGTAAACTTTTGCCTGTCACAGTGGCAAATGTTTTCATAAACCAAATGCAATCTGACATTCACCTACGGACTTAAGTTAAGACATGACTAGATTTCTTAACTTTCTTTCCAAGGCCGGGCCTAAATAAGTTTTTTTTAACACACGATATGTCGAGAGTAAAATCCCGAGCTTCTGCAAAGATGGAGGATCAAAAGAGTCACCACTCTATTTCGGCACCTTATTTCTTGTGCTGTTTTTTCAGTTAATTAGTTGTTTGTTTGCTCGTTAATGGACAAGGTCTAAGCATGTAGAATACCAGGTACCTTAGACACCGACTGCTGTGGTCATATGCTCAATGTCCTACGCAGAATTTTGCCAAGACGAAGCAGTTCGAACCCTAACAAGAAATCTTTTGCATGCTACACATCGCAGTAACATGGAACCCACGGTTTTACATCACTTCCGAATGATGGCATTATGTAGAGGCTTTCATCCGCATTTTTTAAATTTTCAATAACCTCACAGGGACGGGGGATCGAACTGGCGACCCTTAGACCCTTAGACCAGAATACTTAACCACTGAGCTATCAATCTCGGCAATTAATTAATTAATTGACATCTGGTTTGAGCGGTGTTTGGTTTCGATTTTATTAATATCTTCGGTAATTTTTAGAAAAAAAAACTGTTCTCTAAAGCGTAAGATTATAGTATTTTTTAGATTCGGGGTTGCGCTCTATACAATCATTGGCGCCTTGTCATATCAGATTTTTGTGTTGGCGTTGTTGGTTGAGATAAGGGGTCAACCGCTAAATTTGCCAAGCCAAGCAATGGTATGGACACTGTTTAAAAGTATTTCGAAAACGAGGAGCACATTAGAAAAGATTGAAACATGTACAGACGAAATGGTATTAAAAATGTAGATTAATGCATTAGAACAAATTACCCCTGAAACTTGCAAGAAGTACATAACATATTCCCATCAAATTATTGAAGAGTGGTACAATTTTTATAGCCTGCCTAACTAATATTTTTTTGAAACACGTTATGTGTGAAGGAGTGGAGAAACGTCGTTGAATTATAAATTTTTAGTTTGTAACCTCAATCTACTTTGCTGTATTTTTCGTTCAGATGTAAGTAATAAGTAAATACATACTGTGTTTCTTGTTTTTTCAGGCCACAGCCAACTCCAAACGTAGTAGTTTTTGAACAACCTTTTCTAAAACAATCCCGCCAAAAGCTCAATTTGCATAAAAAGGATATTTAGGCAGAGATTCAAATATTGATTTCGTAAGTCACCTAACGTACTTGCCGCTTCTGTTTCCAAGAGTTTTAAAAATGCATTACTTTCAAGTTGTTTTACGTTTAGATACTTGCAAAGTTGTTGGCTCTGTCGTTTACTTTTTATTCTAATAAAATAATAATTTTGAAAAGTGCTTTTGCGATTCGTTTACTTGTGCATTTAGAAAAAGGATCTAACTTTTGAAATTCCACAAATAACTGGCAGAATTTACACATCTATAAATTGAATCTGATAAAAATTTTACAAGAAAAGACTATTTTGTGGTACCTACTAAAATTTCAGGGAGCTTCGGCATTTGAAAAACACATCAATCCTAAAAACTGAAAAGCTCGTTTGAGTAATTTCAAACAAGCATTGCAGTGAGTTAAGTTTCACTCCCTACGGGGCACAAAACTAGCTTGTAGTGTATGTAATGGGCAAGAGATGGCGGCAGCTGCATCAAAACGGAATGGTTTGCGATGCCAGAGCAGTGTTTTGAAGTTGCTTAACGCATACTTTAAATTTATTTCAGTTTGACTGTATCTTAATATCCAATAAATAACCATTAGAAAAGATCTAACAAACAAAGACTAGGGCGAACATCATCAAAAATGCTGCTCGCAAAAATGTGGTGGTTCATATTATCACTTAGTAGGATGAGTTGAACAAAATTGTACAATAATCCCGCATAAACAAATTTATCGTCCACATATACAAGCAGATGTTTATGTGTTATATTAATTTATTTTAATTTTAATTCTAATTTGAATACAAGTATATAGCAGTTTATACTCGAAGTGAGTTTATAATTTATTTTTATGTAATTTGTCAGTATTTAAAGTATTTAATTTATTAGATAGATAGATTAATGCATTTTGTGTTAATTACATACCGACAACTGACAATGATACTCCCCCAACCGCAACTAATTTTTATAGTAACAATCGACTCCTGAATGAAAATATTTGGTTTAATATTTTAAACTAGTGAATGAAGACGACGTCCTTCTTGTCATTAATAAAATAAAAACAAATGCTGTGGGTGGTGATGGTCTAAATCAGCGTATCTCAACCCAAATCACTCTGAGGACCAACCAAATATATCAGTGTTGTATCGCGGACCGGCAAGGATTTATTTATATTGACTGTTCAAAACATGAAGCACGGCTTGTATTTTGTATAGAGAGTATATTGCAGTCTTGGCGCTTTATATATAAAATGTATGCGAACAGGGCAATATTTTGTTTAACTGAATTAATAGAACATTTTTTTGTAATCGACGCAGTACTGCCATAATGATTTCGTCTATTATTAGTCCGAACTCTGTTGTCAGCAACAGTGTCAGCTCGTAGAATATTTTGATGCTAGAGCCAACAACCAACCGTAAAATGCATTTTTCACCTCCTCACAGACAAAGACTGATTCAGAAATTGCGATATTTAAATATTTCGCATATGGACTGGCAAAAGTTAGCATAGTGAAAACATGTACTAAACGACACTTCTTAGGTATATAAAATTTTCTACATTCTTTATGCTGCTTCCTCCTAAAATTATTTCTCTGTTGTCTATAGCATTAGTTTTGAGTACTTTGGTTTTTTCGGTGTTAATTTCCAAACCGACTTTCCTGCCTAGTCTTTAATAAGTTGAACTTTTCCTGTAAATGTTTTCTATTTTCAGTAAACAAGCATACGTCGTCTGCATATTCTAGGTCTTCTAGTTATTGACCAAATGTCCATTGCAGACATCTCCTGTTATCTATTACTTGCCGCATTACCTAGTCGATAATTAAGAGAAACAGCAAATGTGATAATATGCAGCCTTGTTTAACTCCATTTTCTATAATTAGCTTTCTTGATATGCTGCCATTGTGTTCAATCCGTGCATTGCAATTCGCATATAGCAGTTTAATTAGTCGGACAAATTTCGGTAGTAAACCATAATTTCTGAGAATTTTCCACATTTTCGTTCTGTCTACTTTATCAAAGGCCTTTCTGTAATCCACAAATTCTACGTACACTTCCTTTTGCCATTCATTTGCTTCATCCAGGATTATTCTTAATATAGCAATGTGATCTGTACAGGATTTTCTACCTCTAAATCCAGCTAGATTTACTGTAAGTAAATCGACGCACTCTACTTTTATTCTTTCTAGTATTATTCTAGTTAATATTTTGCTTGTGGTATTCAATATCGTAATTGCCCTCCAGTTGTCGCACACTTTCCTGTCTCCTTTCTTTGACAACTTTATGATCAATTCTTCACATCCACTATAATGCATTCTCTCCTCCTCCCATATTTTATTCAGCAAGCAGTGCAATATTTGAATACTGCTTTCAGCACCTGCCTTAATCATCGCTCCTGGAATGCTATCTCACCCCGCTGTCTTATCGTTTTGCAGCTGTTTAACCGCCAATTCGATTTCTTCTTTCGAAATTTCATTCATATTTAAATCTAACTCTAGTGCCGGTTCTATCTCTTCCTCATCTTCTTGGTCTGTCTCATAATTCTTGTCCTCTTTGTCCTCCTGTTTTGTATAGATTTCATTAAAATACTCTAGTCATCTATTTATTATCTGTTCATCTGTTTTTAGTATACATCCGTTTTTGTCCTTTATATGTGTCGTCGCTACTCATTTTATTCCTGCCATTTTTCGTGTTATATTATACAATGTTTTCATATCGTTAACTCCTGCTGCTTTCTCGGCTTGTGTTAATAATTCGTCTTGTTCCTTCCTTCTATCTCTTCTTGCACTCTTCTTTATTTGTTTGTCTTTAGCATTGTACAGTTGTTGTAGTTCTTCTTTCTTCACTTGTGATTGTTCACTTAACATTTTGTGTCTAATTTTGTTCCTTTCTTCAGTTAATTCCTATGTATACGTCGTCATCCATACTTTTCTATGTCTTTTCCTTGTTCCTTCAATTTCTTCTGCTGTTTCTTTCATAATGTCTCTATAGGTTCCCCATAGGTCTTCGATGTCCATATCTTGTATGTTATCACTACCTTCTAGTTTTACTTTTAATAATGCCTCCAACTTTCTTCGAATTTCTTCGTGTCACCTTGGTATTTAATAATCACCTTGTTAGATTTAGGTGAAATTGTAATTTTTACATTGCAATAATTAGGTTAAAACGTATGATTTATTTAAAAAATGCAACTAGTGTTTCGCACACAAGACTGCGTGCGCAAATAAGCTGATGCAGTCGTTGAGTGGGGCCATTAGTAGAATCAAAGCAAAATCTGCGCGAACGGAAGTGCAGGGAGCCAGTCGCTTGCTAATAGGCGATCGGTGCGTTCGTCCAAATAAAAGAGACGCCACGCGAAGTATTATAAATTGCGACTGAGGGTTTGTCCGTGAACTTGCATTAAGAGCAATCAATGCCTCGTTATCCATAAGCCTAAATACAGCCTCGATAGCAGATAACTACCTTTGAATCAAAACCGAGGTGTCGTTCATTCTTCATGGTCGGAAGCCGCTATTCGAGCTTCAAAGAAACAGCGATCTTGTCAATGTAAGAGACCATTTGGAGCAACTATAACGTAAGGTTAGTTTCTATAAATAATTCCTACGATTGAATACCCGGTGCAGAAAACTGGAAAAATAGAAGCGTTATTGGTGGGCACCAGTACGAAACGATGACATCACCCTGATGACACATCGCGTTAGCCTAGTTTGAAGCTACCGAAGGCAGAGCTCACTAAGTGAACTAGTGTGCAAGAGTACGCCTTGTTCGCACGATTTGTTTAGGACTGTATTCAAGCATGTAGATTCAGCATTAAGTTCGTGGACATTTCTTAGCTATTGTTGATAGCGGATATAACAGTTATATATAACCATTGTATATGCTTTTTATGTATTTTCATGCATGTAGGTTCTTCTCCAGAGTATGTATTTTCATGTAAACTGTTTGGTTTTTATTTCTGGCAGGTTTTGCATGTATGATATCAGAATTATAGGACGGAACAATCCGTATTGTCAAACCCTTAGCCGCACTGAGGTAAGAGCGGGCATTGTGAGTATAGGGCTAAATAAAAGTAACATTGCAGGTACCAGGGAACGTAAAATACCAGCATGATGGCCGACTACAACTGGTGTTTAAAGGGAGAGAAACCTAGCGCTGTACATAAAACAAAATGATTTAAGCAAAGAGACGAGGGTCTGATTAACGAAAGTGTTAGAAATTTGGTAATACATTTACACACTTTTTGATATATGAAGATATACTCCTGTCAAGTTGCCATTACTAAATACAATAAAGTTATGTATCTTTGTAAAAGTCACTGCTTTCTTATTTCTTTAATTGTGATGTATTTAGATGTGATAGAAAGAAATCTAGGTAATATTTGAAATCACAGAAATATATTTAGGCTGTAGGACCTATTGAAATTCGAACCCCAAACTTCAATTTGTAGACCAGTATTATTAATGCCTCAAAAAGTAGCAGTGCTAGCTAGTGTATTTGCTTTAGTTGGTGATCAACCTATAGTTTTTGCTGATTTACCACATCAGAATGTACTACAAAATGTAGACAAAATAATCGATAATCATTGTACAAATAAAAAGCCTATGGTACCATTCAGTATTTGTACTGGTACACACATTATTGCTCAATCTAGACAAAAATATATCTTAATTGTTGTGATGTAGTGAATAGACTTTGGTTAGGCGCTATGAATAAACATAGACTACAACAGATCCAAATATCATGTCTATGGGAATATGATTCTGCATCTGATAAGCTTAACAAAGCAAGTTGGCTGACTACATGCAACAGGCGATTATTGCATACGGCTTACATTTTTGTTAATATAATAAATAGTAAGTGTCCAATTTGTAGCGCCGTAAATTTAATTCATAGAAGATTTAAGCTTTCTCGTTACGTAATATTTTTATATGACAAGTAAGAATAACTATACTATATGACAACGCTAATAAAATAATAGTTAGGGTTAAGTTGTTATGCTTCACACATTTTTAGAGGATTCTAAAGCTATTGATAGTTTTTAGTTTTTCGTTTCCTTAATAATTACTTGTTGGTAAAAACAGAAGCTAAAAGGTTGTTGATAAACAGTTTACAGAGTTTACAGTTACATTTTTCAACGCGAATAATAACTAAGGGGTGAGTCAATTTCGTGGCATGGCGTTAAAGTACTTAACAAATATTTACTTTCAGCTTTACTAGTTCTTAATTTATCAACCTGCTTCAACATCCATTTTTGTGGACGTTCTTCGGTGCTGTCATACGTCTTCGTATTATTACTGGATTTATTTTGAGCTTCTAGGCTGCAGCAGGTTCTCGTTGTTGTTGGGGATCTCAGCTATTGATCTACATCCAACTTGGAGCGCTGGGTTTTGAAGAAGAAGCGAATTTGACGGTTATGCGGTTACTGATCATATAAAGTAATGACTTAATGCTTACCGTTATATGGTATTTAATTATGTTTATGTTTGCGGTGACAGAATAACCTAAACGTGAAATTTGGTTTTAGGTCTCATACCCATACTGTTAATTGACGGTCAACATAAAACAGAGAGATATAAATCATCATTTATATATTAAATTGATGACGTCAATAAATTAAAAACTGAATTTAGATTCTAACCTAAACGAAGGGGAATCTTCAATAGAACCTTAAAAAAGCATTTAGTGTGTCTGTAGGTGGAAGGTGTTAATCCATATTTATGAATTAAAAACTATTATCATTGTTATTATAATCAAATATATTTAGTAACTCAAATGGTACAGCTTTCATTTTTTCATTTATTCTTTCTTTTTAACGAATGATATGTAGCTTCTAGTGTTTTAGTTGTAAAATTTTCATAACTAATGCTAACTCCATACTATAAGTAATCTGTTGTACCATTTTGCCTGATCAAGTTTAACCTCTCCTTCACTCTTCTGAGCAAATATGAAAAACTTGATATGATTCAGGAGGCACGCGAGGGGCTCCATTATCAATATTAATTCGATTACGCCCTCGCCACGCAACGAGGATCAGAACGCGGCATTAATTACCAGATCGCAGAAACCCAAAGACGCAGTTTTAACATCTGCATAACAACAGCCGTCCCAAAATTTGCAGAGCTACCGCATTACTGCCCAGAGCATAACCGTCATAAACCCATCAAAACAAAGATGACAGCGCGACAAAGGAAGTGTTCCGGGCAGTAAACCGCTCAAGAACACAGGGAAGTTGGCGCATTAATTAAAAAGGGCCAACATTACGCGAATTGAGGTGTTGGTTTTTTCCTTTTTACTATTGTTATAAGGTCAGGGTGAACATAAGCGACGCACGTATGAAATAATGTCAATCCGCCGCCGCCTGCGGTAGAAAGCACTTTTCCAAGTAGGCAAATAGGCGAAATAACAGCACCATAAAACTATAAAGTTTACGAAGGTTGCAGCGACCAGAGGAACATACAGTTTTAGGAATAAGCAGTTTTGGAAATTAAAACCCAAAGGGCACCAATAAACGCTGGCACCAGATAGTCTGGAATAAAATCCGGGTATTAAACTCGCGTTTAAATCAAGGAACAATGAAAACCCACACCGCGAGGGCTAATTAAATTTAAAAAAACACCGGCCACCGGAACATGCGAAAAATCGCCTAACCAGTGGAAGCACGGGGCAGCAATTCCGCGTGCTAAGAAGTCAGCAAATCACAACCGCGCAGCTTCTATTGTAGAAATAATTTAATTAATCCTAACTTTGTTAATATGCGGGCGAAACATGTCGAATAAGGACTCAAAATTCAAGTCTTTAGGAGACGAAAACAGTGCAGACAAGATAGCACTTCGCGCCGTGGCGTAACGAAAAATCCGCACCGCGGCCAAGCGGCTTGCATTCAAGAAAGGAAATTACAACTCGCAACTTTATTAATACTAGAGCAAGACCTATCGAATAAAGGCTAAAAATTCAAGTCTTTAGAAAGCGTAACCAATGCAGAGGTTTTTTTCCCTCTCGCTACGAGATTGATAAGCCCGCAAACGCCGCGGCATCTAAAATATCAGCGTCACAACCGCGCGGCTTCTATTGTAGAAATAATTTAATCAATCCTAACTTTGTTAATATGCGGGCGAAACATGGCAAGTAACGACTCAAAATTCAAGTTTTTAGAAGACAAAAGCAATGCCCATGTCAGCGAATCCAATTCCTATCAAATTTGCAAACCTCCCCACTGCCGTTCAGCCAATCGTGAGCGAGGAATCGGCAAACAAAGCCGGCAAGACCTTTATAAACCCCGGGCTTCTTGAAAAAAGCACGGAGTTCCAACCAGCAGTTCAGACAGCAGCATCCAGTATCCAGCAGCTACCGCCATCGCTCCAGCCAGCCTGAGTACTTCAGCTCCAACCACACTTAGTCTCCAGCGGTGCTCGTCGAGCTCCTGGGACTTGGAAAAATTCATCCAACTAAACTTAGTCGCCAGCGGTGCTCGCCGAGCTCCTGGGACTTAGAAAAATTCATTCAGCCACACCTAGTCTCCAGCGGTGCTCGCCGAGCTCCTGGGACTTGGAAAAATTCATCCAACCAAACTTAGTCTCCAGCGGTGCTCGCCGAGCTCCTGGGACTTAGTCGAATTGCCCAAGCGAAGTCGGATCCAGCCGCCCGACGCGCCGGCCGCCCCCCAACCTCTGCCGTCATCGCCTGCCGAGTTACCGCCTCCTAGCATCGCCCAGGCGTCCCAACCCGCAGCCATCCGGCCCGACGAGCCAGCGAGGCCGCACACCGAGCCCCATCGCCGCCTCCAGCGCCCGCACCGCCGTCGCTCGTCGCTATCGCCCAGGCGCCCCAACCCGCAGCCAGCCGGCCCGACGAGCCAGCGAGGCCGCACACCGAGCCCCAGCGCCAGAACCTCCGCCGCCCCCTGCACGCACGCCCCTCCCCACGAAAGGAAGAGGCCCTTTGACAAAACACGACGACCCCACGCCACCAGAAGCTTCGAGGCGTCATCAACTAAATAGCCCATTTTTTGTATATATGTTCGAAAAATTAAAAAACCTGTGTAAATATCATTTTTGTTTTCTCTCTCTTCCTCTCGTGCTCTTGCACTTAGGTCTGCCCCGCCTACCGGGGAGAACACCATTGGCCGACTGAGTTGCCAGGGCCAAATCAACAAGAGTCGCCATTAGTAGTAGTTAGCCTTCGCCCGCCCTCCAACGAGGCCGCGGGACCGAGTCGTGTTAAACTCAAACGGCTCACGTTATTTTGAATTACAAAAATAGATTAATTATAAGGGACGTTCCCTATTAAAAAAAGATAATGCTATCTGAGAAGCTAAAATACGATGAAAGTGGTGCGTATGCACATACGATTTTAATATTTTCTATTTGAACATATACTGCCAGTTCAAAAGTTCAATTATGCATTACTTACATTTATAGTTACTTGCTGATCTAGTCAACGAAATAGCATTATTCAAGAATCCCACAAGTTTAGATATTAAAAGTTGCAGCTACTAGCACAGCCATTATTTTAATAAATGACGTTAGTTGCGATAAAACCGATTTATTGACGGTCTGCTATCGCCCCTTCGAAATTGTTGTTGTAAGTTACACTCTCTAAAGAATGCACAACTAGGCTAAAACTCTCTAGCAAGCTCCGGATTACAAAACAGATATTTAGTTATTGCTCTAAACAATGCAAACGTCATGAAAGGCAAATATTTCAAATCGTTGTAAAATATTTAACTGGATCGATCTTCGTTTGCAAGGTAAACATTGGCAGGTTTGAAAATTTTATGCGATATATACGTAAATACTGTCAAAGGTGTTGAAACGCAGCTCTAGGGGCTTTAATGTTTTAGTAAAATTTAAATCATAGAACAGTTTGACGATTACTAATTCATAATAAACGGTACGCGTCTATTTGTATTGTTAATTGTGAAGGGACTGAATTATTTTATTTTCAGCGGATGGGTTGAGGTATTTTGCATTTACAATACTGGCTTTCTCAGTTCTAGTGCTTTTAAATAGTTAATCTAACAATTATCAGAAATAAGAAACGTTTTCTGTGAACTACAGTGCGAATCGGAGCGTTGTCATGATGTACAACTTAAATATTTAGCATAAAGTAAAAAATATTTTTTGCAATTCATTTGTAGTAAATGGACTTCCAGAGAATTTAAAAATGGTTTTACCTACGTTTAATGCTAGCATAAAAATACAACCCACTTCAGGGAGGCATCAAATCGACATTTTTAATTTCAGCTGTATCGTTATTAAGTTATTTCCGTCTTCGGCCATATTTCATGTCAACGAGTTATTTACATTCGTTTAATTTTTTGCTCAACCCTTTCGCGATAGCGGCTACGGCGATATTATATTTAGATAAGAGCAAAGAATGCCACCCGAAGGGAGGGGACGCCGAACGTTCTGTACCAGCAAGAGTCAGGGGTTGCAACCCTTTCTGTTTGACACATGTTGCAGAGGCTCGATTGCGGCATTTATCATTTTCACGATATTTATTGCACTTATCTCCTGTAATTATCAAAACGGTCACGCAAAAAAGTATTTGCGCCATAAAACAAGCAGAATCGAGCATTAAAGCCGGAGCTGGCCTTCGCTCAAATCAACAGGCACACCCACTAATGTAGGGTAATAACGGCAAATCTCCATATTATATTACTGAAAAGTGTTAAGCACTACACACTGCCGCCGTATCTTAATCTGCTCTGGGCTGATGTTGATGGTGACCCGAAAAGTGCTTTTAGAGTAGTTTTTCGATCGCCTCCTGAATTCAGTTACGCTTTCGTTTTCGTTCTGTTTCGTCCTCAAATGTGATTCGTTGCATTGGGTTTATGTTTACAGACTTTCTATTGCAGATTTCACTATTGTTATTATTACAAGGTAAAATTAAGATAAAATGATAATAGTTGCTAGTTAGATCTTCAGTCGTACTGGTGCGTTCTCGATATTTATTTATTCTGTTAGGCGGACACTTGCTAGAGCACACATATACAAACAGTTTAAATTTCAATTACTACTTCGAAGAGGGATAAATATTGTAACTACAGAGGCATGTTATAAACACCGAGTTAATTAACATGCAGTACAGAGACCATTTTTAAGGTAATAAAATGATTACAATATCGACATGGAGGCAAAGCTGATCTTCAGCGTGAAGTGGCGAGGCTTAGAACCACAGCTGCAGGAACGTAATCGGGAGTCTGTTGAAAAGTTGGCCTCTGAGACAGACAATTAGCTGATGAAATGCTGTAACTTGGACACCTGGAATGCGGTAACCTAAGCTGCTGAAATGCTCTGGGTCCCGGGAAAGGTAACTTAATCCAATGAAAGGCTATAATCTGGGCAGATGCAGTCGATGTCGTTGAGAAACCTAAAACTAACGGAAAAATTCGGGGCGATGCGATGTGGGAATCAGGTCAGAACAATTTCCATTTTTGGAGTCCAAAGGTAATTCATCTAATGGCAATCGGAACTCAATGGTTTAAGCACTAGATTATCACTTCTGAATCTATGGCATCACATAATTTAAACACTTAAGCCTGGGTGGCCACAAACGCACATGCGCTTTGTTTGCGAGTTGTCTATCTTCTTTCAGACAAATCGAAAATGATTAGCCAAGTTCGAGTCAATGGCGAAAGTCAAGTGTGAAACGCCCAGTCCACCACCATCACTGTAGAATAACTAGCTTCGCTTGAAAGTTTTTGCTTTGCGTTCGGCACAAAAACATCCCTACCTACGCGGTGCGATTTGTTGAATCTTCGAAGATTTTAGAAATTAAATCTCCCCAAAGGAGTGAAAGTTAAACGCGCGTGTCAAATAGAGCGTTTGAAGCGGTAGGGTTTTGCCAAGAGATCGACAAAGTTGGCTTGAAGTTTGCAGATAGTGAAAGTGTGCTTTTGGTGTGGTCACGCCCATCGACCTAGTTTTCGCGGAGTGAATCAGCAGCAGTTGACAGTGAGCGTTTCTGTATATGCTGGAGAAACCCGAGAGCAGTGGAGTGTTCTAATAGCAGCCATTTCGCCGCAAAGAAACATATGTTTTGTTTGATAATAGAAGAAGCGACCAAACCATCAAGTGACGCATTGGTGCAAGCGAGTGAATCGTTGCTCAGTAACGTGCGTATGCGCATGCTTTTTAGTGTTCGGTGTGTTCTGCGCTGAAGCATAAGCGCAAACTGATTACGAACTAATCTAAGTAGAATAAGAGAGATCTCATTGTTTTTAAATTGCCTGGCACTACGAGAAGGCAAAATTACTTTCTAAAGACGATGGAGCTTCAAACTTTATCTGTTCCGTGGTGGGAATATAGCATGGTGTTCTTACACGCATACCGGCGATTGACGGTGACGTCAGCAACGAGAACCTCGGGCTATATTAACGCATTGATGGGCATGAAAATCCAACTGTCCGCCGTTTTTATAATAATTACCACATTTCAACTTCAAGTGCTCTTGCATCCTAACATCTTCGGTTAGTGTATTATTAAGAGAAAATAAAGAAATTATCAAATAACTAATGAAAGATTTATTGTTATAAAAATAAGTACTAGTACATACATATACAAAGTTTTTTTCATTTATTGGTAAATTTTGACATTTTTTTATTTAATATTCGCCTACAATTTTCGAAACTTATTTTTTTATGAAGATGTCTTATGTCATGTCTTAATCTAATGTATGTCCTGATTCTAATCAAACACAGTATAACTTCTTGGGGAAATTTGTTCGAAATTTCAACAGATGCAATCTTAACTTTTTCCGCCAATTTAGAGAAGAAATTGTTGTAAAATTTCTAGAAATCACTCTCAACTAAACGAGCCAATTCAATCAAATCATCACTTGGATATATAAGGTGACCTCTTGGTAAAAATTCAATCCAATCTGGGGATCTACTCGTTTGAAAATGTTTTGTATGGGTCCCAAAATGTAAGTTTGGGTATTTTTTTTATACATCTATACCCTATTACAAGTGTGTCTTAAGTACTGCAATTGTCGTGCAAGAGAAAGGAAAAAGTAGCATAAAGATAAACATTTTACGCACCGAAGATCTATTGGCTCATCTTTCGACGAGGTGTTACATATAGATCCCGTTAAATCAGATTGTAAATTCAAACCGCTGGTTATTTAATGTAAGCCATAGAGGAGGTCGGTAGGGGAGGTCGTCGCATTGATTTTTCCGCCTAGATTTCAGGTGGGGAGTAGATCAGTAGTTGTAGTTCAAGCTTAGAGTTTGCGACGGGTTGAAAAAGATATACCGTGCAAATGTTGGCTAATTATACCGTTTTTCAGATACATCCAGCATTCCGAAGTACAACGTATCTATCTCAAATCCCGATTCCTTACGTTTGAGTACGGCATGATTTCCTGCAGACGGCCTTCATCCCGTTGTAGCCCTGGAGAAAAATCTCCTTAGCGTGTAGATTGGCGCAGATGATCGTTGTAAATGTTAAACTTTCGACGCGCATTTTTATTCAACAAGCTAACGCAGTCTTGAAAGACCTCTACAGATAAATATCTGTTAAAAATGTTTCTTATCGCTCGACGTGATGTCACGAGCTGCAGGTAAAATTCTTAAGGATTGTTGTGACCTGGACTACCTCTGATGCCTGTTCAAATACATTTTTATGAATGTTGCCTCAGTACAGTTCTTAACTTTAATGTATTAGTTTCATTTGTAAACAAACGTGTACTGACGTGTTTCATTGCGATAAAATAAACTTTTTAGAAGTCTCACAAGATAAGCACGCACATTTTATATCCCCCTAGACACCAAAGTTATCATTTCCACATATTTTGCTGTATTTCCAGGGATATTTCATTTTACTCTTTTCCTCTTTTCCTTCTTCTAATAATTTTCTCTTTTTCATTTTGTAAGTCTATTTTAACTATGGTTTTTACTGCTCGGTGGTAACTTTCAACGCCAAATTGATTGAGTACTGTAACATCTGTAACATTTCTTTCTGACTAATTATGGAGAAGTCTATTTACTTTTTGGTTTCCTCATTCGGACTCACTCAAATCTATCGTCTATGTGTTTTTTTCTTGGAGTAGTTGTTCATTAGCTATAATTAACTAGTGAATCACCCGAGCTACGCTTCGATTCGCTAATTTAAGAGAGATTCATTAATATAAATTAAAAACGAAAGCATTGGCCGGGAATCGAACCCGGACAGCCCGCTTGGCAGGCGAGCATTCTACCACTGGACCAACTATGATTGGTTGAATGAGGTATATGAACATAGTGAATCACCCGAGCTAACAACTGCCGCAGTGCAGCCCACGGCCACAACAGCTGCCGCACCGCAGCCCACGGCCACAGACGCTTCGCTCCGCTACTTACACGATTTAATTAAATTAAAATGTTTTGTACTTTTTTGAAAATAAGAACCAGCCACCGATCTAAGTTTCAAAATTAGCAAAATTTTAAACTTTCATACAATTTAATCGGTTCAGTATCTTCGGAGGAGATAGCGAACAAACATACAAAGAAAGAAAGAGAGCAACGCTTTTATGTTATAGGATGATGAAATAGAAAATTTAACAATATTTGACCTCTGTAATTTTTACCTTCTAAGCATTATCTTCCTATTGCTGTTTAAGATTCGTCCATTTGGGTTTCAACTTTGGTATTGAAATCACCCATAAGAAAAGTATAATAGTCCAGTCAAATGGTGCTGAAAAAGGGCGAATAGGAGAAAATTTTGGTGGAGCTTTGATATTTGGTTCCTATATGTTTATTTGGGTAGCTGAACACGAATATCAGATTTTCCAACAAAAAGTTTGACCCGAAAACATGTTTTTTAGGCAAAAACGGCGTATAAACTTTTTTTTTTTAGTTTTTCTAATATTAACCGAAAGCTATCCATTTTTCGTCAATGTTGAACCTATATGAAATGAAAGAGGATAAAAGTTTCTACATTTTATGTACTTCCGATTTTTTCCTGCTATTTATCGTTCAACCGCGACAGCGCCAAGAAATTATAGTCCAGTCACATGGTAGAAAATAGGGGTAGTAGTTTTTATTTACGAAAAATGGATAACTTTCGGGTAATTTCAGAAAAACTAAATAAAATCGGATCTTTACACCGTTTTTGCTTAAAAAAACGTGTTTTTTGTCAAAATGTTGGTTGGAAAACCTGATATTCCTGTTCAGTGACTCAAAAAACATATAGGAACCAAATATCAAAACTCCACTAAAACCTTCCCCTATTTTCTACCATTTGAATGGACTAATAGTAATAGTTGGCTTCCGTAAATGCAATTGTGAACTTCCCGACTTCTTCATCTTCATGCTCGCTTGTGGAGGCATAAGCTTGAATTGAATTGAATGTTATTTAAGGTCAGTATTACGTACGCTACACGTTCTGATATTCCTTTAATGATTACCATAGTTTCTGAGTGTCTTTTAAGAATAAGAAATAGTGTTCCACAATTGAGTTTTTGAGATTACCTTTGTAGTATAGCATCTGGCCTGATTTTAGGACAAGAAGCTGCTCTTCGCGCCTTCTAATCTCGCAAAATCCAATTCTATCCCAATTTATACTTTTCACTTCATCCTCTAATTCTAAAAGTGTACCGTTTGATGATATCATTCGTACGTTGTATCTTAACATTTAAAATTTTGTTGTAGTTGTTTTATGTTTGTGTAAGTTTCTACAAGTCAAGAACCGGCAGAGATAATCAAACTTGCGAATTTTCTCGCCGCATAAGTTTATGATGGGCAGCTTTTGGCAAGAAGTGTGATTCCTTCAAGTGAGGTACACCAATCTGTTTCAAGAGAAGAGTCTCTAAATAATGAATTACACAGGTGATTATGTACGCTGCGGAAACACTTTGACAAACACATCTGCAAATAAACTAAGACTGTCTTAGAGAGCTATGAAAATGGCGATGTTAGGAATAACGAGCAGAGATAGCATACTAAACACACTAATAAAAAAAGAAAAAAGGACAGTAGTCAATATTATAGCACAACAGGAGAGATATTAAAAACACCAAACCTTCCCCATGTATCACATTTAATGAAAGCAAAAGCTACAGCTAAAGCGACATGTTTCGACTGAAGAGTCATCATCAGGCTAACTACAATTAATATTAAAATTAGTAAAAGTGAACCATTAAGGGTTGTATTTAGTTAAGCCGTCTTGCACCGTGGAATAGTGAAACGCTAACTGATATATCTCGCTTCACAGCAGTATGATTAAAAAACTAATTTAAGGACCATTTAGAGCAACTTTTTCTCCAACGGGCTAAATCTCGGAAAGCGTTTTTTTTTCATAAATCTGGATGATATCGCGTTACACATAACACATGAATTTTAATTGATACTGCCAACGGAATTCATCTTTATAAGTTTTTGTCCTTTTGCCCCGCTAAATAAATGTTCTATTAATTTTGTAAAAATTCCGCTCAAATATAGGCAACACCTTAACCAGAGCTATGTCCCGGCAACCACCCGTTGTTAAACAACAAGCTTATTACTGATAAGAGAATAAGATGATTATAAGAAGATTATACCTTTCTGTAAACTGCAGGTAGAAAGTTACTTAGCTTGGTAACGCATTTGTTTATCCAAATCAAACTAATAATACAGCAAGTACGGTTCTCAAAGTAATCAATTTTATTATGATATTGGAATC
Source organism: Agriotes lineatus (assembly GCA_940337035.1). Taxonomy (NCBI): domain Eukaryota; kingdom Metazoa; phylum Arthropoda; class Insecta; order Coleoptera; family Elateridae; genus Agriotes; species Agriotes lineatus. The sequence continues at coordinate 91,214 of CALNHX010004579.1, forward strand.
AACTCCATACATAATGGAATCAAAAGAAAATTTCCTCAAGATATTTACGACATCTTACCTAATAGTGTTGATAGTGCTTGAATTTTGCAACTCTCTTCGTGTGTGTGTTTTTTTTTGTAAGCGGCTGCGCTGTCCAAATGATAAATGATTTTCGGACATAGATAGTATACAATTTAAAAAAAAATAGTTGGCGTTTTGAAGGTTATTGGTAATGCGTCATATAAAACCCAGGTTACTACAAATCTGTCATAGCTGCGCTGTATGTCTGGTGTTTATGTCGAACGTCATTTTAATAAAATAGGTTCCTGTGGAAGTGAGTCTAAAAACGCTTGGTTACAGAACGCTCTAAAGTTACACCTACCAATTTTTTTTAATAACGTCGGCAATAGTTGCATTAACTGTTTGAACTTTTTTATGCTGACACTATTTATTTAGTTAAAAGTCTATTCTTATTTTCGTTTTAATACCTGCACACGGCAGTAGTTTTGAAGTTCTATCAACCAGTTAGGCATTGATCTTATTCTTTTTAATTTATTTTAGTATATTTGAAAGTCACGAGATTTTAGTGTCCAGAAATAAAAGCTGATTAAGGAGAAAAACTTGGTTCATAAAATTTTCGAGCTTATCTTTTAGTTATAAATTTGCATATTTTTGCAGACGTTGCTGACGTAAATATTCATCATCATCATATTCGCAGCACAGATGCTTTTTTTAAATACGCGAGCCTTACAAAAATACACAAAAATGTACTGTTGCTCCGCGTTGATAAACGCAACCGTTTTCGGAACACCAAAAAAATATGATGAGCGACACTTTTTGGAATTTACAATGAAAACGGTCGTTTACTCAACACTAATTCAAATTTCGCACTATTTCTCTGCATGACAATGTAGAATACCGATCATGGATTTGTAATACTATGTAATAAATTACTACTAGATATGCCATAAAACGCGTATCACGTAACTGAAGAGGTAGTTAATTTGAATTCCTTATTTTGTGACATTAACAGTGGCGGTGCAAGAGCACCTTGGCCCCCTAAGCAAATATTTAAATGCCCCCCACCCTTGTAAAAATATTTATATACTTAATAAATTGTATATTTATAATTATAGTATGCAAAGTAAACGTTTAACAAAAAAATCAAATAACATCCTGGTATAACCAACAGAAATAGTGTAATAAATGCTTAACATTTAACACATTTTATAACTAACATATCTAACAAAATATCAATTGAAAATATAAAACTAAATAAAATCTTCAAGTTGGTATACAAATACAAAGAAAACTGTTGGATAAATATCTAACTAGGTAACACTAGTAAAATAAAATAATATTCAGGTAAAATCCTAAGAACCCACGTCAAAATAGGTAACAAATAGTTACTTAGTATTTATTTGTATAATTAATATCTGTAAAACGCCATAAAAATTAATTGATCAGAAATAAAAAATGTATCTTTCTGGCCTTATTGACAGTAAATTGTTCCACAAGACTTTTCCAACAGGATCCCTATCGTAGACGATGCTTTTTGCTCAATTGACAAAACCGAAAGGTCATGTAGCCTATCTTGGCTCGTAGAATTTCTCAAATAATGTTTTATTACTTTCATCTTGCTAAATGATCTTTCTATTGTGGCTAATGTTACAGGTAGAGTCAAGAATAAAACCAATGCAGTAATAATTCCGCCAAAATTGCTTTCGAGAACACTATACAGGGTGAGTATAACGGACCAAACTCCAGGAAAGTATTATACACGTTAAAATAATGTAAAGAAACTCAAATTTTGTTATCCGATTTTCATTTGTTTTCAAGTTATGGCATTACAAAAACAACTTTTTATGGAGAACTTAACTGAGTTTTTGTAAAAAATCGAGATTTTTCTTAATTTAAGATGTAATCATTTGCAAACAATCGAGAAATGCCCCATTTATTACGTACAAAGGCTACAATAAAAAGAACGCGTATGAGGATTTTTTTATGACTCTGTATCTTGAAAACAATGAAGATCGGATAACAACATTTGAGTTTTTTTGCATTATTTTCACGTGTATAATACACTCCTGGAGTTTGGTCCGTTCCTCCTGACTCACCTTGTATTTCTGTAGGAATAAACTTGTCAAATTTGGAACACTAATGCTATCATTTAAATCCTCTTTTAGTAAGGAAATAATATTGATTACTCAGAGTTTTAGACGAGACAAAAAACTTGATCAAATAAGAATAGTACCGTTATGTACATAAATGTTGTAAGTGCAGAATATTATAATGAAATAAAAGAAAATCTTCTTCAACATGTAAGATCAGCAAGAAGTAAACAAAGAAAAAAAGGAATAACAATAACGATATAAAAAACCAAAAATTCGAATGTAGTATAACCAAGCATTTCTTTTATAAATGTCATTTAATTGACCTTTTACCTTCAATGTTAATTGATAGTTTATTGGGTTTTAGCATCACGTCGAGTAAGCTTAATTTGTCCTTGTAAACGTTTCAACTACCATTATTGGGTCTTCATACGTAATTATTCTTTAACTACAACGTGGCAATAGGGCTAAAAATAGTATACGAGTATTAATTCTCAAAATAGCATAAATATTTAATTTATAACGCCATCGACTTATGGGAATGAATTATTCTATATGTTGTTTTCAGATTGTATGCATTTTAAATTTTTATGATATGTAGAACAAAGACTATTAAACTATTATGACCATTATAAAACATTATGCAAATTTCAGTAGAAATATACCAAATGATTGAAAATTTTCTGAAAATATTTGGAAAAATGTTCTGGAGCTAATTTCTTGAAGGCATGCAGGAACGGTTTTGTTAAAAAAAGTAGCTGAGGAACACGTTTTGCAAATATTTTTATAGGATTATTTTTATGGACGAGTTATATTTTGATAGAGAATATCACGAATGAAAAAAGCGCAGTAAAGAAAACATTTTTGTTAAAAATAATAGTAAAACTAATACTACTAACATTTTAGGATTTTTTGTCAAAACTACAGTTAATTAACATTTAAGTTTGTTTAGGGGTCGCTTTTGGTTGCCCATAGCAACAATCATTATCGGCCTACTGACTTTGTTGTTTGTTCACAGCTTTGTTGTCTCTAAATGCTTTGATGATAGTGACATAACTGGAAATTTCCCGGTAAATTTCAATAAATTTCCGATTATTAATAATCGCCGTTGCTATGGAAAATTTTCAATCAAATATATATAAGGGATATTCTCAGTTATAACTTCCCGTTGCCCTATATTTACGGTTGAATGTGTTTGCATTCTGTTTTCTTACCGAACTTTTCGTAATGAGGTACGCTGTCAGATTAACTTGTCATTATAGGCTTAACGATCTCCACTGGTCAAATCTACAACAGGCCATTGCCAGAGGCAATAGCCGTTCAGTTTGTTGCCTATATTTAGGCGTTTTCAAAAATCCCTAGATGTGGTGAACGACGATTGTAAAGTTACTAAATACTAGCCTTAAAAAGGCGAGAACTTACATGATATAACAGTAGTTAAAAGCTAGGTAAAAGCATAATTAAGTTATGCAGGGTGGTCCTTGAGGAGGCCATATGTACAAAAGTCACATGGAAAGTTTACAGATGCTGGAAACTAGCATATGTTCCTCCTCAAGGACCACCCTGCATAACTTAATTATGCTTTTACCTAGCTTTTAACTACTGTTATATCATGGAAGTTCTCGCCTTTTTAATGGTTCACATTTACTAATTTTAATATTAATTGTACCTACTTAGCCTGATGATGACTCTTTAGTCGAAACATGTCGCTTTAGCTGTAGCTTTTGCTTTCATTAAATGTGATACATGGGGAAGGTTTGGTGTTTTTAATATCTCTCCTGTGATACACAACCCCATTTCGAGGTAATCAATGGATCCTTTTGTTGATGATCGCACAAGCTAAATAAAGGTGAGCAGGCCACATAGCCCGAATGACTGATAATTGGTGGACCGAAAGACTATTACAATGGAGAACCAAAAAGAACAAAAGAAATAGAGGAAAACCACCGACTAGATGAAGCAATAATATATGAAGAACAACAAGTAAGTAGATAAACAAAGCACAAGACAGAATCGAATGGAAAAATCTAGAGGAGGCCTATATTCAGCAATGGATGCGAACGGCTGATGGATGATAATGATGATGGTCGTCTGACACATCTTAGTGCGTTATTTGATATGTTTATTTATCCATTTAAGGTATGGTGTAGCACATTACACAACACCAGTTAAAGGAACATGAACCAAAAAAATAAAATCTATTTATTCTGTAATTGCACACGTGAAGTCGCTTCGGTTTCCTACATATGCGCTTAATAGGCATTCTTATATTAGAACTTAATAGCATAGTCGAAGAACTCAACCGAAGCGCGTTGGAACAGAAAAGGCTGTCGACCGTAAAATAAGTAATAAATTGAGCCTTTGAAAATGCAAATAATCAATAACTTATAAACTAAAGATCTCCATTTTCATCTTGTCCTTGCAAAGGTCGTGGCCCAAAATCGCTTTCAATCGATAACTCTATACGGTCAAGCATAGTGGCTTTGTAGTTACTAACTAGAGCGACAAAAGAGATGTTAGAATGATGTAAACGAAACCTAAATATCAAATAAAAGAACCGACTCCAAGATGAAGAGCAAAGAAACCAAATTTGCGCGTGTTGGCCATTATAATAAAGATATGTCTGCTGTTTATCCATCTAATGCAGTTATATTACTTTATCTTCATATATGTTGTTATAGACTATTAACGAAATTTATTTTAGTATCGTTAAGAGCTTCATTACCACATTGAGTGTGGTAATGGATGTTACTGCACTCTTTTTATATAAAAAAATACATTGAACCAGAATTTATTGATGAAGATAAATTATATTGAACAATACACGTTTGCTTATGGCACTTAACGGGACTCGTTTGATTGTCACAAAACTCGGCTCACTGCCTCGTTTCGGCAATCAAACTCGTATCGTTAAGTTGCTCATAAACAAACTTGTATCGTTAATATTGTAACAGTATCCTCGCTTAAAATGTACTGTCCTCAACTGACAGTTAAATAACCTCTAAAGTTTAGTGCAGTAAACAAGATGATCCGTCAGTGCAAAAATGGCGTAAAATTGAATTTTAAACACCAAAATGGCAAGAATGCATCAGGTACATACGATTAATTCTGTAACGTAGCAACGGCTAACCTCGTTTTGTTTCTAGTATGACGCAAACTCACGCTAAATGATTCGAAGTTCGATAAACCTGGGACTCTAGAAACACGTTGAACTTCTCGGCAAAGGTCTATTCTTGACAAACCTCTGTTTCTATAAGACTGCTGCTCCTAGTTTTTAATGGAATCCTACCTTTTGACGAGGGGCTCCGCTGTTGGTTGGTACACTGGAAGGACGCCACGACAAATACTCACTTGGAAATGGCTTGTTGGTTCTAATTCTTTTACCCAGGAATATCTGTAGGCCTCCTCTACATGTAGCACAAAGAGATCTGCCTTCCGATGTGTGGAACTACCCCAACTTCTTCACCGACGTAGGCTCGCACTCAATGACGCACCCGTTGAAAACTTGCTGGCTTAATTGCACTATCTTGGAAGCTCCTACACTTGGGAAAATTACACCCACAGTTGCGCTGCAACTTGGTGAATAACTTTAATACGAAACTGGTATCACAAATGACTTTTTATTCACAATTTAATACAATAAATGTGGAGCTCAATTTTCCCCCAATATGAAAAATTTAAGCTTGTTTGATTTGCTTTTGACAATTGACTGTCTCGTAACTAAGCAACTAGGTTTAGAATTGTTTAAAAGAAATTATGTTTCAGTATATGTTTGAACTTATGGACTACAGTTTTTGTTGCCATGTCTTTGCATTTTCACTAAATTGACCTTTTCTTGGGATAAATGTTACCACACTTTGCTTTGATTTTAACTGTCACTTTGGTTTATAATGCATTGATACACTTGAGTTCCTTTAGCATCTCACTAATTGGCATTGGCCCATCCGAACATTGATCATATCTGAAACTCTGAACGTAACCCTTCTGAAACCTGCCTTATCTCATGCTAACTTTTATCCCTCACATTATTAGTTACTGCTGCTCACACCAAGTGCACTTATTAATGTAAAGCACTAATAATCTTTAAATAAAATATTTAAATCTGTGCTCATGTTGACCTTATTTGTGCTTATGTTGACTTTATTCATTTAGTTACTTAGACAATCAGAATTTCTATGGGCAGTAAACCATTATAATATATATAACACTACGTAAAACTGTTAGGTTGTATAAGGAAAACGTTTTTGACTCCTCGGTATATGCATTTGGAGGGCATGGCAGCTTTTAATAGAAGAAATTCACACTGAAGCACTTATAGTTAGAAACTGGAATCAAACAAAGACTGTCTCACAATGCGGTATTTTAATTTCTTAGAAACAGTGCGTTAGTAAGACAAAAGTGGAATGTAAAAGTAAAATTTACGTATAGTTTCACTATTATTGCCAAACTTGTTCAAAAGACTGCCATCAGTAAATGTCTTTGCATTTTTGTTTCGTATACACTCTAGATTAGAGAACGCTTATTGGTTAACGTTCTACATAGACAAAGACTTCTCAAGCCATAGTTGATTGTTTTATACTATTTTTCAATTTATTTGCTCCAATATTTCGAGTAAGAAGCGATACAAATATTTAACAAAATGAGTTCAGTACATGAAACATACTTTTCTGCTAGTGGACTGTTTTGCTATTTTACATCCGGAAACGGTTTTTGAAAAGCGCGACATCAATCAATACAAGACTCGGTGGCGCTGCTCAACACCGTCAAGAGCCAGCGGCCATCTGCAAACGAGCAAACGAGCAAACGTCTTAGCGGGCCGCAAGCGGTTATTTATCGCTGTCTTCGGGGTCCGGCCATTAGCTGCAGCCGCACGGTCAACCGGCCTTAATAAAGCTATCATAGCTGAATTACTAGCCGCGGTAGTTACTATAGGAACGACGCCTGAGGCCGACAAATTGCTTCCTAGTTCGAAATCCGTATTATTGTCCGAGAGAGTGTAAGAAGTCCCTGGCGGTTTTGCTGATTGCTTGCCTCGCTCGCCGGTTATCAACAGCCCTCGCGTCGGCTCGCTAACCGCGCGCTTTATTTTTCTGATAAATTTCGGGAGCCGGAATGAATACTAAATAAGATTTCCGAGTTCTTTAAGCGCGCTGGAAGGAATAAGGAGCACGGGTAGAAACTACCAGAGAAAATCGGATATTAAAACAAGCTTTAACTGTTGCTTCGGCTGAGCGTAACGCCTGCAAAGTACGATATTTCACAAGATAAACGCAACTTAACTAAAGGAAACTAATCTGAGTGGAGCTTTATAATATTCATTAACTGTATTGTTAACTCTTGAATACGTGCGTAATATTTTTTTACAAATTTAGCAAACCTCCACAGCCCCATAAGCTTTTAATTTACTATTATTGAAGTATTGCGTTTCTTCATCTTTTTAAAACATCTTAACAACTGTGATAGATGGTACCAAAAAGGTAATTCCTTAAATTTACGTATGATAGCCCTCCATCAATCTCTATTTCGCGCTATACGAATAGTTGTTTTGCAGATATTAACGATACAAGTTTGATTATGAGCATCTTAACGAAACGAGTGTGATTATCAGGACGAGGCGGTGAGGCGAGTTCTCTGGCAATCAAACGAGTTTCGTTAAGTGCCATAAGCAAACGTGTATTGTTCAATATTTTATCTTCATCGATAAATTCTGGTTCAATGTATTTTTTTATATAAAAAGAGTGCGGTAATACCACCTATAACCGCACTGAGTGTGTATGTAATTGTATGTATTTATGTGAAGCAAGCCCGGAATTAAAGATTAAACGGTAGTGGGTAGATAGTTAATGTATCCTTTGCTGAGGGAATCTCACTGAATCACCATTACAGATAAAAATTTTAAACTTTAAGAGGATACAACATTTCAAGGTACGACAGCATGCTGTCGCTGTTCATCTTCTTAATATAATTACTCTAGAGTCTTCAACTCAGAGGTGAGTGGTTAGTTGTCAGTTAAGTCGTGGTATTTGAGTAGTCGTATTAAGACAGCTCGATGGTAGCATTTAGCTGCGTCATGAATTTAATACCTGAGTAAGTAATAAATTTGTATTTCCTTATTTATTCCTAATTATAGTGATTGTTCTTCTATTATGCACTTTTTATTAACTGATCCTTTACCACCCTCACACAACTGCATTACGAGAGAATGCTAAACAGATCTGCAATCCTAACTTCTGTCAATACATCCTTTGGGTCATACTATTCAGATAACCAGTTCTTCTACATTCCCCTAAATTATTTATTTAAATGCTCGTAAAGTCTTAGTCCATTTCGAAGGGTGGATGTCTTAGAATTTGTATCATTCATGTACTTTGGAAAATCTAAACCGCTTTTAGCAGAATGGTCCTCCGAAAGGAGAAGGTTAAGTAAATAGTTAGTTATTATTCGTTATTATTATTAAACATATTCAATAATATCCAAGGGTAATTAATTATTTAACAAAATCAACTTTTATGGTAACTTTTAAATGCGACAGTATAATGATTTTTTGATGTGAACGTTTTTGTTTTAAAATATGATTTTCACATCTCTTAAGCACTGCATTAAGTAGTCTATAAACAGCTAGGGTCTCGCCAATAAATGTTCCTCTCGTTTCGTTTCTCGTAATATTATTGCTCGTGTCGTCTCGAAAACCCGAGACGAGAAATAGAGAGAGAGAGAGTCTTGTCTCGATTCCTATAAGCGGAACAAGACAAAGCGAGAACTTTCTCAGTCCCAACGGTAGCCCTAGCGATGAAAGTTGGAGAAGATATTATATTGTAAAAGTGAAAAATGACATGCACGGAGGACAAAGATTTACATATGAAGCTGTTAAACAGCTAAGGCAAGAAGAAAGAGACAGCAGTTATTAAATATATAGACAATAAAGAATGGATAAATTATAATAGAAAACTATGTACTACAGCAAACAATTTACAAGAAAAGGAAGAGTACCAAGAGTATGAAACGACAGGGAAGAGTAAATTAGAAGAAAAGTTAAAAATAACGAAGAACAGAAAGGTGTCGGACAGCGATCAAATAAATGCTATACTAGGTTAATTTTAATTGCTAACGCCACTTGTTTGGCTATTTAATTTTAGACGTTTTTGGGAAAAGCCGTTCTTGTCCGTTGAATTTCACGGAATCAGGCGCGCAATTTTAACTTAGTGCACGACGGAGCTTGATCAACGTATGTATGTTCATTGGAATTTTTCTCTTCTGAATTGCGATTTTCCGATTTTTACCTCAGACTGTTATCCTTTGATTTTCAAGCATGAGCGTTGCACTCCACGTTTACGTACCATCACCGGCCGCGCCATGGCGGAGTCGTGCTAGGGTGAAGATTGCCGCAGGTTACAGTTAAAGTGATCTTGTACAATGTGGTATTTTGCAAGTAAGACATTACCGGCCGTAGGGAAAATCGATTTCATTCGAATTTATTATTTTATGCTGTGCGTATTAGCATTTGGGGCTTCCGTGCTTCATCATGTCGTCTGTATAGTCGAAGTTTTTCCAAGGAAGCTGGCTACATACTTTAATATTTATTATTATTATTATTATTATTATTGCAAAGGTTAGTGCTGAGGTGTAAACACCTATTAAGCACCAAATAGAGATACAAATGCGCCGATACAGTAAATAACATATAGTTATATATAGTTACATATGTTTACATATAGTGCGGTAAATGTAGTAATCCCAAAACTAAAAATAATAAAAGAAAAGAAAATACAATGATTTCACAGGAAAATCAATTTTTGTTAGAAAAAAACAAACAGGTGGATGCAAGTAAGATAGGCACCGACACGCTTATTTTAACTAGCTGAAAATTCTGTCTAAACGTTTTTAAATGCACTGACAGAGCTTGCACAAACGACACTTTCAGGTAGAGCATTCCAGTGTTCAAACGATCGGTTTGTGATGAAGTGAAGCTGGTGAGACGTTTCAAACTGCTCCTTTCGTAGCTTAATTGGTAGCCCGGTCAAGGAATGTGAATGCCTCACTATTACTGAAAAGAATTTCGTGACTTGGTGTGCCCATTACAGCATTTTAAACATAATTTTGTGTTTTGTTTATTATTTTGTTGTAGAGCAGATATCTAGAACATAGTTTTATAGCAAAATTAATGGCTGAAGGCAAAAGTAACAGAACAGATGTCCATTTCACTATTTTCATACGACTTCGTCGATGTTTCTTCAGGGTTGCAGATCTTCCAAAAACCTAAAGTTTCATTAGACAACCTTGTGGGGTCTGATTTAATGTAAATTCTCGACGTATCTTTATTTTAAAGTAGCAAACAAGCACATTTTAAATTCATCGAACCACCTTTGTCGCGACTGTTAAGCTAGCCAGAGCAATTATTGTTACCGGTTGTTTTTAATTAGCGTTTTTTACTGTAATACACTGAAGCCCACATATGAGGCTTTGCTTTTATATTTTTAGTAACGGTTTTGTTGTGTAGCAACTATTCAAATATAGTTCATATAAACTTTAAAATACGACTACTGCATTTTCTAAATGAATGTTAGAAACAAAAGTCTACCACTAAAGAAGGGAAACATACACTGATTTATCATATGTTTAATAAAGGCGACAGAATAAACCTAAACAATTATAGAAGAATAGAGCTTACTAAATACAGCTTAAAAATATATTAAAAAAAGTCACCAATAGACTAAAATTCGCAATTGGAAGCATTGTATAAAAATAACAGTCGGAATTTAAAATTGAAAAATATGTAGAATATAGTTCTGAAACATACGTGGTTTCCACAGGTCTTATCAAAGCGTTTGATAAAGTTGCTCGTAGTAAACCACTCCACTTAAGTAAAGTTATAGGAAACTTACTATACCGGGTGACAATGGGGCCAGGTCGATGTCTCTATATATTTAACTTATCTACGGATTTGAATGAAACTTATTAGAAGTATATTACACATAATTTTGGTTTGAGGGGCAGATATAGAACTTTTACTTTTTAAATGGATCGTTCTGTATTTTTTGTGTTTTTCAGAATCTACGACTCAAATTACATACGACAGTGGTGGCAAATTTGTTTAGGTATTACATAAAAATATTTAAAAAATTTGTAAAGAAACAGTTTTTTAGTTCTAGATAGAGATAGAGTAGTGCAAGATGAATATCGTTAGATTGATAATTACATTGTCTATCTAATGGCATGATGACCCTTAGCAGGTGCCATTGAAAAGTTACCATTGCTAAAAAGATATGATTAGCAAATTTTATTTGTTCATAGACGATTTGTTTTTTGAACAAATTGATTAAATAGCTATTATTATGGGTTACTAGAGTTAATTAGAACAGATTTTTGCCAATCACGGCCATCTATATAAAAAAATTGAAGTTTCTATTGAAAATTAAAGTTTAGAGAAATAATGGTATATAATTTGAGCTATACATTCCAAAAAAATATAAAATATATAGGGTGGTCTATTTAAAAAATTAAAGATAAAGGAACTTCCGGTGAAACCGGAAGTCTACCATTTTAACTATATCTATCCGTCAATCAGAAATGATGTCTAGTATCCCTGTGTCAGATTTCGTCAAAATCGATTCATAAATAAAGAAGATATTAGCATGGCCCTGGTCTCATTGTCCCCTGGTATATCGATATTGTATTGTAGGCAGTGAAGATGAAAAGGCACTAACCAGTTTAGGACTAAAGCAAAGATTCAGCTTCATTTTAAACTTTATAATATTTGTCTTGGCGATGCCGTATGGAATAGCAGCTCACAACAAAGGATTATACAGACTGCATTGAAAAATAATAAATCGTAACCCCTCGGTAATATAACAAAAAATGCGAAATACAGAAAGCCGTACATGAACTGAAAAAAATATAATCTAAATAGAACCTAAACATACCAAATCAGAAAAAAAACGTATAGCATTTCTAGAAAAAGAAATAATTAGCGGAAAAGGTATAGAACAGTAAATTACCTTCAACTTCCTAGCTATTGTTAAGCCAGAGTTAGGTAAAGTATTAAATTCATGATACAACAACCATAATAAAGACAATGACTGAGAGGTGGTTTTATAAAACAGCAACTTTATTACAGTTATTTGTGTACCAACGGCATTATGAAGTAGTTTATGCTCGCTCGAGGGTGACAAATTTAAAGCCCGAGACCTGTGGCTGGAGCGTTTGATGGTCACCCGAGGGTATAAACATCAAATAATGACCGTGGTAAATAAAATAGTTTATCTCTTACTAGTGTTTATTACTAACATAACTAATGGATTAGAAAGTTTATATTGGATGAACAACTATTGCTGTGAATGCATCGACGTGATTGGTCAGAAATTTGACTCTTGTCAATTGTGACCACTCACAGTAACTTATTATTCCCGCCAGGATATTATGTACCCCATAATATGCTTTGTATCCCAGTTATTGTGACACAATAATGTATTAGAAAGACAAAATAAATGAGTGCCGATAAAGCAGATTAAACTGCTTCATTTTCATAGATAAAGCTTTTTTTCAATTTTGCGAATAATTCTTAATGATGTGTAGCAATTTTTGAAATAAAGCAAATAAAGAGTTTGATCTCAATTTGAGTATTAAGTTTACTAGAAGCTAATTTTGACTTACATATTCATATCAGTAATAAGTAACACAACGGAAATATCAACAAATCTTCACTATCTCAAAAGAGGTATGATGTCTAGCGGTACGCGTTTACAAAATATATGTACTTAAACGAATTGAAAATCCTGAAACTGCAGCTGCTTTTATTATTGTTTAACTTTGAAGCGTATTCATTAAAAGCTGCCACCACACATAAGCCTAGTGATACTGAAAGGCGCTAATTAATTGCAGCTCGTGCCCTGCGAAGCCTTCTAGTTGTTGCCATTAATACAGTTTTATCGTTTACAGATGTTCGGAAAATGTAGCCGAACTTTTATGGTTTATCGGACAATTTGAGTGGCTGAAAATCATTTGGGTTGTCCACATGTGTCTACAAACAAACTTAGTGCACAAGTAGGTCAAACAGCTGTTCGCAACAATAAGATAACAAACTTTTTCTGGTGGCGTAAGAATGTGCTTAGTCCGATATTCAATTTTCAAAAACCCCTTTCTACCGATCAAAATTGCCACACACTCATCTGGATGGATCATAATAGCGGAATGAAAGAAGCTTCTCGCACGTTTTACTAGAATTTGTTCGTGTGCTAGAAATTGATTATACAGGGTTTGTCGTAGTTTTTAAGGCGCTCAACAAATTTGAACCTAGGTATAGGAACTATTAGAAAATGTAGTGTTCTGTATATATATTTCAGGCTTCTTGGCCCTTCTTCAGTACATCATGTTCATATAAAAGGTACAAATATCATCTATAATAAAATATTTACATTAGTAATAAAATCCCTGGTTAATGAACTATAGATTTAGTTAATTTTCTCAAACTTGTCAATAGTAGAAAAATTAAATATTTATATATAGTTATTTTAAACAAAAAATATAAAATAAGTTACTTGTAGCAATGAGTCTGGAACTGTTAATTAGCAAAACAAATAACGAGTGTTTGCACAAGAGGTAATAAATCTAATTCCATAACAACCATTTCTCATTTTTATTCAATAAATTGTAAGTAGAATGACCTCTGTAATAATATAATTACTAATTATTTGAAATTTATATTTATATTATCCGCCTTTAAAAATTTCAAAATGGAGTTTTTCAAACAAATAAAACAGTAATTAAAATCTTCTCAAAATATATTCTTTCCACATAAAATAACCGCGTAAGTTCTTACGTTATCAAATTATCTTAAGACAGAAATTATTAAAACAAACCTATATTTACAGATGAATCAAATATTGAAAGGAAAAGGTTTTACTAGAAGATCTTACATAAATATCACTCCATGATGAGCCACCTCATTGATATTAACAATTTTAAACCTCAATCAACATTTTAATGCCCCTCGGAAAACTCACAATTGTTACTTATTACTATGCACCTAAATGGAAACTTCTTAAAGGTATTTTTAACACAAAATCATAATATATAAAAACAAACTTAGTTACAATCTTTTACCACACATTTTTACAGATATTTGTGTAATGGAACGTTACGACTACATCACAGAATATAAACAAATCTCTATTTTAACAACTGAAGATTATTTTTACAACCCTCCATTTAATTCTTACCTTTTGACAATAACTGTTCTATTCTATAACAACAATTGCAAGAAGGGTAAATGTTTTATTATTGTTATTGTTTAATTTCTTTCTACATTATTACATTTATTACAGATTATATTATTACCTCTTGTGCAAACACTCGTTATTTGCGTTACTAATTAACAGTTCCAGACTCATTGCTACAGGTAACTTCTTTTATATTTTTTGTTTAAAATAACTATATATAAATATTTAAATTTTCTACTATCGATAAGTTTGAGAAAATTAACTAAATCTATAGTTCATTAACCAGGGATTTTATTAGTAATGTAAATATTTTATTATAGATGTTATTTGTACCTTTTATAGGAACATGATGTACTGAAGAAGGGCCAAGAAGCTTGAAATATATTGCAATGACCCTTAATCGTATAATATTTGTATGGTTATAATTAATGTAGTAAATAAAAAGAGTCATCACACAATATTTAATTTAGTTCTACCACTTGGAAAATCAAACTAACTGATTAATTAATTTCGTTGGGTACGCCAAAATTGAGAATTACTCTTATGGTAGTTTGCCCTTTTTCTAATCCATTCATCTTATTTCCTAACTTCGCTAGCTCAATTTTAAATAGAGACATGAAATTAAAACTCAAAATCTCGGGTGTTGGGTTCCTGACTTTCCAAGTTAAAAATTCTACGGTACGCCTCTGAAAAGTAGGCAGATTGACCTGAAATGTAGGCGTAATGTGCCGTTGTTAAACTGAAATGTCAATTCTATCGCACCAAGTTCTCGTTATCTCAGCTCGCGTGTGAAATTGACTTATTAACAATTAAATGAACACATTTTACGGTAAGATTTTGAATACTTGTGCTTTCAAGGAGCGTTTAGGCAATCTTTTGTTTTCCAGATCGTTATTGGTGCATTTTAAAAAAAGGACGCCGTACCTTGCGTTTGTTTTATGGGGATCCACTTGACGATTTTGATTGAAAATCCTGGGAAAACACCTCGCCATCCACAGGAACTGTTATGATTTTCTTATTCTCCAGGTCGTAATTAAGGTATGCCCAAATTTTCACGCCGATCGCACAGATCAAAATTGAACAATACACTTACCTCACATTTGTATCATCTCGGGCCCCCTTTTGAAGATCTGGCTGAAATCTGTACTCCTGGCGGGCTTCTCGGACTGTTGTGGGCTTGGGGATTGCTGTGTGGTGCTGCTGGAATAATCTTGCCACTCTATGCCTTCCCACGATGCTGCAAACTGATGTTGCCGGAATTCGCCAACTGCCGCAGTCGCCTCGGAACGCAAAAACTCAAGTGCGTGGAATCTCTTGCCTCCAATTGTGCTGATACACTCGAATTCGCTGATTACGATGGTGCTATTTAATTTTTTATACGTTTATGCCTTCTATTAAATTTTTATCATTAAAGATAGAGTAAAAACCAAGCACTTTCATCAATTTATTTCAAACAAAAGCTATCCTGTCGTTATTGACAAAACACTGTCTACAGATTTGAATTTAAGGAAATCAACCAGGTACAAAAACATAACTTATAATCTAATTTTAACAAATTTTATCTGTTATTTACAAACTCTTATGTACTAAAATTATTGTCTTTTGGAATTGTTCATTTCTCAACGTTTTTTTATGCGCCACTTACTTGATTTTTTACCACACTTAAATGCCCATTGTTTATCACTACACTGACTAGTTTTTAATCCACCAACATTGTCTAATTTCTTGCTTATTTGAATTCCATCTAATTTCTTGCTATTGCAATCTCTTCAAATCCCCAAGTCTTGTATTTTCATGTAATAAATGACTTGCCTGGCTTTTCTATGTTCTTTGCCTTATTCTTCTAGTCATTCTTGTTCTCACCTTTATTAAAAACGTTCATTTGCTACCCATTCTCTAATGACTTTACTTTCTACGCTTCCATTTTTAAGCTGTGTCTAACTTGAACTTTTTGTGCCAGTTCTTAATTAATTTAGATTCGGCTTTTAGTTTGTGCAAATCTATTATATTACGATTAAAAATTATATTGCTAAACCCAATACACGGAATTTGAGCTTCCATATTTCTGTGCCTATTCAAATACAATCACTTTCATTGGCGAATTATACCAGTGTTATTATGATTTGGCAATTTATGTGAATTTTCTCAGATGCTTGCATTATTACAACTCTGTGCTTTAGTGATTTAATTTGTTATTTGCTTGTACTGCAATCAGAGCCGATTTGAGGGCTAAATACCATCGCAATATATACAGAACACTACAACATTTTCTAATAGTTCTTATACCTAGGTTCTAATTTACTATGTAAACTTCTAGCTGATGCTCCTTAGGCAACACATCTTATCGGTTATATTAAAGTAGGGGTGTCTACTGTCTTGTGTAGATGCATTTTTGCCTTTTGGCTTAGCTCTCTTTTGTTAATTAGCGTATTGTAAATTTGGAAATAAACTCTGCTTTACTGATTCTGTTTCTTATTATCACTGTTGATATGGGTGCCAAGGTATTCGTATGTGTCGACCATTTCTAGTGTTTCCTCGTCTATTATTTTTGCTGTATCTCCCCCCCCTCTTCTGTATGTGCATTATTTTACTTTTTTGGGTGTTTATTTTCATGTCCTTCTGTTCTAGATGTGTTTTCATATATCTGTATATCTTTGTAGTTATGTGTGCCTCTTGCCATTAGTAAAATGACATCGGCATATATTAGACCTTTTGTTGGTGGTATTCCAATATGCTTTTTCTGGTTTCCTGTTTGAATTTTATGTTAATCGAGTTAAGATAGATTATAAATAGCAAAGGGCTCAAACTATCTCCTTGTTTGATCCCTCTGCTCCTATCGAACCACTTTAGGTACAAGAATGCTAGGTATAAGTCTTTACCCTTTCCTATTACACTCCTAATTCTAAAAACGTGATCCTACGTTCGTTTACTCGGGTGAAATGCCGCCTATTCTTCTTCCAGCTTGTCTTCAATTTCTCTTCCGACTCTTTTTTCTTTGATTCCCCTGTAAATTTTTAGAACCACTGGTAACAAACTTATTTATCGCCATATAGTTTTTACATTCGGTGGAATCCCCCTTTTTATATATTAGCACAATAATGTTCTTGTCACACTCTTCCGGAATTTTTTCTTGTAACCATGCCTATTTAAAGTTGTCCTTTCACTTACTATTTGTCCCCCTCTTTTATTAATTCTGTGGCTATCATCTATTCCGGCCGATTTTCCGTTTCTTGTTCTCTTTATGGTATCATATATTTCTTCTTCGGTTATCCCTGGGTTGTTCTTCGTCGTTTTCACGGTTATTTTGGGATGCTCTTCTTCTCTAAGGTTAGTTTGTTCTTCTTTTTTAAATATGTGTTTATAAAATTCCATCCACTCTTCTAGGTTTCTTTCTATTGATGTCAGTATTTCCCCTCTTTGATTTTTGATATTTATTACTTTCGTGGTTCGGTTTATTTTCAACCCCTTAACTACATTCTAGATTTTTTTTGATTGTCTATATAGTTCATTTCTATTTCCCTTCTGAAGTCTTGTCACGTCTTCCTTCTTTATTTTACCTTTTCTTCTTACCTTCTCGTTCCACTAATTAGTTCTTTTTTGTGTTGTATTTTGTTTTATTGGTTTGATGCCAGACACTTCTGTCGCTGTTTGCAGTATGGCCTCTTTGAAGATATTCCATCTTTTATACAGCGCCCAAGGGTGTTCTTCGTATGCTTCTTGTTTTTTCTTTAGCGATAGCTTATTCGTTAGAGAATTGGTAATTACATTTTCTATCTAATGGCAAGATGGCCCTTAGTAGGTGCTATTTAAAAAAAGTGACTTTTTCTTAAAAAACGAGTTTAGCAAACTATATTCTTTTATTAAAGGTTTGTTATTGGCCTTATTGATAAAATAGCTATTATTAAGAGTTGCTAGGGTGTTCTATTTAAAAAATCAAAGTTGGTATAATTTCCGATAAAACTGAAAGTCAGCCATTTTGACTATATCTATCCGCCAATCAGAAATTATGTCTAGTATCTTGGTGTAAAATTTTATCCAGATCGATTCATAAATAAAGAAGATATAAGCATGGCCCTAGTATCATTGTCACCCGGTATATGTATCTAGGTTGCTTATTTTATGCTTTATCAAGCCATTTCTGCTTTATTGAACTTATTCTACTTATTTCTGGGTGTCACGTTTTACCCTTCCCCTGTCACTGCCACGTTCTAATTTTTGGTTGGTTTCTTCTTGACGGTATTTTATTGCACTGCCCCCCCCCCCCCCACAACCTTTTTCGCGTGTCTTTCATCACCCATTCTATACAACTGTCTTCATCATCTTAACTGCCTTTCTTCGATATTGTCCTGTACTGCCATTGTTCCAAGTCTTTTCCTAGATCTTGGGGAGTTATTCAAATCTTCGTAAAATTTCATTTCTGAGGCCTCGATTCTGTTTTAAGTTTGTTTGTAAGAATCTATGTTTGAATTTTATATACGCGTATTACTGTCGACACGTACACCTTCTGCTGATGGCGTGGTATAATTTCGCCGTTGCACTAACTCTGCTGCTGCGTATGTTTGTTTCATACGGCCCTTTGTTGCCGATCAACGAACCTAGATGGTTAAAGGCAATTTTCTAATGTCACTATGAGGACGATGCCAACCGCAACTGTACTCTCCGATATTTTTACTGGTCACACGTTTTTAAAGTCTACTTCAAGTTTCTTTGACTGAATTTTATAATTATGTCCGGTAGTACAGTCAACAACAACGGACTAATAACTCCACGTTATCTCACTCCATTAGTGTTAATAGTAATTCACAATTTCTTGTTGCTTCTCTTACCTGCTTTACCTCATGTGGCTCTTATTTTATATTATCTTTTTTTATAGTTAGCAGGCAGTGCTCGCTTGAAATTTTTGGTCCTTTATCTTAACGTCTTTGACATTCATTAAATTGGCTCATTCTAGCAGCGCATAGTCAATGATGTGTTTCTGTTGCATATTTGTCCACATCTTTCTGCTCAGAAAATGTGTTTGCTATGTCTAGGGCGTCACCTCTGAAAACACCAATTAGTCAATTAGTTGTTTATTTTCCCTTAAACTAGATATAATTAGAAAAAAAATTACATTTATTTTATGAACAAATGTGTAAGGCATTTCATACGGCAACGTTGATATTCTGTATATGTAGATAAACGTGGACCACTGCCAAACGTATAAAGCCTAACTTTTTCAACATGTCAAGGATTGGGAGAAACAAGGTCGACTAGCAGCGATTCTGAACGTTTCGTGTATAGCAAATAGTTCCAATGTAGTAAAGCGATTGCCTGATATCTTATGGGGTTTCTACTTAGTTGATAAAATTTTCGAAATAAAAGGAAAACTTGACATTATATGCTTTATTGAAATGATTAATAGCTTAAGCATTTTAAAATCAGGTGAAAAATGTGGAATTTTAAAAGAAATACTTATACGGTTGCGCCCATGCTTAAATATGACAGGAATAAGATAGTATGAACAGAACGTAGAATACCTGAGTAAAAAGCAAATTAATATAGAAAAGAGCTTGACGCTGATTTTAACTATAACATAAATACCACACCAGCGGTATACCAGGTAAATGTGAAAACACACATTAGAAAACCGTTAGTAATGACATACATCTGGCAAAGCTTGTGGGATTCGAAATAAAAAATCAATTGAAAGAAATTACATAAGGAGTACGCCTTGGCTGGGCGGCCTTCGGAAAGCAACGATACAGTTTTACATCCGAACTGGCCCAACATCTAAGAACAGATGTTTATAATCAGTGTGTTTTTCCAAATATAACATACAGGTCAGAAACGTTGTGACTAACAAAATGCTCCATTTAAAAATTGTAAAGGACGCGACGAGCAATGAAACGAACCACGCTGGGCTTTCGTTTAAGAACCCACAAGACACGCGAACGGGCGAGGAGTCAAACACAAGTTGAAGACGTGGGTGAAAGAGTGGTGACGGCAAAGTCGCAATAAGTTGGCTACGGCATTCGACTGGAAGATTAAAAATGGACTAAGCGGATAACGATACGGCGACGGACAGGCAAGATACATATCGAAAAGCCTAAAATGGGTTGGGAGGATGACTTCAGAAAAATGCCAGGAGAGGTATGGCACAGCGAAAGAGAGAATATCGTTTTGACTCTCGCGGGCAAGCTCGCTTCTATTTCAGTTTTATATCATGCGACTGGATTGCTGCATTCATATTTTATTTTTGCATAAAACTGCGTTTGGGTAGTCAGCAGTTAGAGTTTGTGAATTGCTTCGATTGATTAGATTCAGAACACCTTGTATTTAAAACGTATATTATTTGTTCCATTACATCTCATTTTTGTATATATGCTTAAGTCTAAAACGTATGTACGATGTGAAAGTGAAATAAAACTTTTAAGTAGAACCAGAACCCGTTTCTCACATCAGCACAGGGGGCTGCAGCGGCCAATGCGGCAGGCTTCTACGTTGATCCTTCACGCCGTAGTTGTGCCTAAAGGCTGAATTTGGAACTAACAATATTTAATGGCGGATCGGGTCTGTTGTATACATCGGTGTAACCACGTGCAGCTATTTAGGGGTAATGCACATCCTTCGCACACTGTTTCGAAATTAAAATGTAAATTAAAAGTTACAGGGCTTCCCATATCATTTTAGGTCTGGTCAGCGTGTGTGTTGTGGGCAGAATTTGCCTTTGAAGTAGCCCAATGCTATCATGGATTTTCGTCGTGCTCATGGCGCCTCTGCAAAACCATTCTCCTGCCTTCTTGTACAACCTACAATTTCGCCCTGTAACATCTGAGGAACGCCCGATGGACAGCAAGAAGGGTGCGTCCACCTAAGTTGTACCCCTAATTGACCACATTGGTGTCTCTACTTGGAACAAGCTTATCTCGCCTATGATCAGGGTACCTGTGGAGGACCCAGCTGAAATCTGAAAGTTGTCTTTTAATGGAAAACGGCGACCTGGCGACCGATTAAATGCTGGTTTTAGGTGCGCACTTTAATACTCAAATCGGCGCGATGGAAATCAGGTTCAGAAGATTAAGTAGAGCTCGGGAAAGTTTCTTCTGGCTGGGCTCTCAGTTCAAGTGTTTAGCACCGGCAGCGGTTCGCCTTGCAGAATCAGGCCAGGTCTGGGTCGGTTCGAAGGAGCTGCTTTGTAGTTTGCTTGGAAGGATTAAACGGCGGATTCTGGCTAAACGAGCTCGACTGGGGAGTTTCCTCTACCTGCAGGGTTCTGGGCACGAGCCTCAGATGAATCTGAACTCACAAGGCGCTAGAATGAAGGTTTTCAACACGCCAAGCATCTTCTTCTTACACTACGCGGGTCGCCTAACTATCTGAGCCACTTCCTGGTGTGATCCTGGTGAGGATGCGTCATGGTTACCTGCCCACGCACTCGCGCATCACTTGGTCTCAGCGCGCTGGAGGTCAGTCGTCAATTGTAGCTTAAGTTGGCGGCATTTAAATTCTGATAAACTATTGAAGTGTAGATTTAATTTATGGAGGCTCAAACGTCACAGTTTAAGACCCATCCCGCACAGTGTACTTGTTACCTGTTGTAAAAAGGGGTTCGCTGGTAAAAAATTCTCGAAAATAAAGTGTGCAACAAATCTGAAGTTAGAGAACGAAGAAGTCATGAATAAATAGAAATGGAAAAGTATAGCTTCTTTAATGCAAAATGTTTCAAGACTCTTAGTCTATGACACGTTTTGTTCGTTATTTGATCCACATTATTTGTAATAAGCCATTAAACGCATTCACTTGGTAAGTAAACCAATAAAAGTAGTAGTTAGCATTACCTGAACTCATACTTGCACAAACTGCATAATTAGAAAATCGATAGTGCCCTGTTATTCTGATACGGCGCATCCACCATTTGTTACGTCGGAATTGAAGTCTTTAATATTCATTAATTTAAAATAAAATATACTTCTGCATGTTTCACTAAATTTAAGCAGACTTGAAGACAACATTTGAAGTAACATAGGAGTACAAAATTCATGCTTTCTATCGGGCGTTATTAAGCTGGAAGTCGGAGAGGCTCTGACTATTTTTCGGGTGATGGTCAACAAGTGTTTCGATCGTTATGCTATAACTTCCGGTAACATAAAGCTATTTCTAAGTTAGGCAGCATGAAGTGCAAACTGTAGTAAGTGTTTCGCAAGGTATAAATGTTAAATTACGGCAAAATGGATTTCATAAGCGGCACTTTGTGGGTGATCCACATAATTCGATTATCCGATATCGCGATAAACATTTCGGCCGACCGAGCGATACATCCGCTTTAACCTGAGTAGGAATTTGCCGAACAAACAGTAAAAACAGAAGTATTAAGCACCTCCCCGAGTTAATTACAGGTTTAGCATTTGAACAGCGTGGTACGAGTTTCTTAGCAACAGTTTTGGATTCAATGACACGGGGCTCGTACCACTCACGGCCTGTTTTATGGCGCGGCCCGGTTATTTGTAAAATATGCGATTCTCTGACACTTGTAACATGGGACTTGTATGCATGCAATGCGGCCATAACATTTTATATTGCCTGCCTCCGAAGCTGCAAGCGGAATGACTATGCTAACGCCGCTAATGAATGCTTCTTTATCGAAGAAGTACAGCGGAGAATTACCAGGTAATTAGCATTCAATTTCATGTTGAACTGCGAATTTTCATTACTTTCGCAAGCAGGTTAAATGCACGCTAGGCTTCCATCATTTGCTTTTACAGGCTTTTTTATGGTAAATTTGATCAAGGAGGACTGACTTTTCCCATTTGCACGCGGTACTAGCTATAACTGATAATATTCTTTATTAATGGACTAAAGACACGTAATAGCGCTAATGTTATTTTAATAGAAAATTTAAATTGTGATTACCCTTCTATCATATCATGGAACTGCATCAAAATTGTATCAATAGTTAAGTATATTAAGAAGTGAATTACCATTTTTCGTTCTATCAATTTATCGGCTACTTTATTTTATTAATCCTTCCTTTTCTGCCATCAAGGGTTAGGGATGGCTACCCGTTTGGAATTTCATGTTCTTATATTAATACCATCTCTTATGGTGTACCCTACATCTCTGTGTCCTTTTAGATGATATTCTAGGGTTTGTTTCGGTATATTTTCTTCTTCCATTTGGTAAACGTGATGATCTCCATTTCTCCATTTTTTTTTCTGTACTGATCATTTAGATTGAGAATATGCAACTCTACTCTTTTTTTGTTCCATATGCTGTCAGTTATTGTGCATCCTTCGATACTTCTGAGAAAACTCTCTTCCCATGACGCCTATGAAAGTCACTAAATTCATCTACCACGAGCTGTAGGACTATTGGAATGAGTTAATTTTATTTTGTTAATTCTCTCCTATTGCGGCATAACACATTAATCTTTTCATAAACTTCACCCTAATGCCCTCGCCTATTCCGCTTCTTCGTAGTTTTTCTTGGTGTGTTTTTTCTGGTACTGCACCCTTGCTTCGTATACTCGCTTTTGGCATTCTGTTTATATAATCCAACCACCTCAGTTCTTGTACATCTGCTATTACTGCTAAAGAAATAATTTCTGATTCTATTTTTCATTGTATTTTCTTTATGTGACTTAGAAAACTTATGTTACCTTATCTCTAGTTATTCAGCAGCCTAATCCAAACATACAAGATTTTTATCAACATATGATGATCATCACTCACCAACGGACTTGCATTGGCTTTTATTTCGTTTGTATCAACCATGTGTTTTGTGAGCTCTTTGAAATAATGTAATATCCTAAGTTTAGTAGTAGTACCACCCTACATAGAATTTTTTGAAATTCAAATGTACCAAGCCGACGAGGGGTATACACCTAAATGTCAATAGGTTAGTTTTATTTAATTTAATTCTAACTGGAAAATGCAATTGAAAAGGTTGATTAAAACGTGTTCGTCTGAGGTAACAATAGTTTCCACTCTTGTCGGTGACGTATCCATTATCAATGTCGGTTGATAGGAAACATTACAATATAATTAATGACATTTAGTAGATGTTCAGGAGATAGTAGCAACGCATGCAAATAAACTTATATCCAATTAGAGTTTACGTAAAACGGCTTGTGTTCATATTAGTTCGCACAATAATGTAGTGTATTACATGGCACCAATCAAAGCTAATTAACGGATAAAGTTCAGAATAAAGGTTTTATTACGTTGGGGTCTAAACTCAAATGTGAAGCAGCAGTTTTGGTTTCCCACACTCAAAAAGTAACCAATAATAAGTATGAATTGATAAACAATATATTTTATTCTTTATACGCATAAATGCAAATGATAATATATATTCACATTTACAACAGTGCAGAAAAGGCAACTCTCGCGTGTTATGTTGCATTACCTGTACTATTCATGCCGCAACAGTTAGTTTCATGTCATTGGAAGTTCAGTAGAGCCATATAAAATCATAAAAATATAAATAGAGAAATTTATTCCAATTATATCGATTGCCTACGTCATCAATTATTTCCGGCTCGAAAGAGGTTTTTTTATGATCGAAAGCCGAATGGATGTTAGCATTATAAATCTAAACTTCTACTATTAGGGGTTCGCCGAAAACAGACGCCAGAGTGCGTAGCTTTATTCTTGGCGCCAACAGTAAAGCTTTGCATCCCGCATATAATATTGATTCGGAAATTATACAGTTCTGCGGCATCGATAGTCTGTTATTAAAACTTATTATTTGAATTGCATGTTATAGGTCGTAAAGATAGTTATAAGTTGCACTGCCGCGTGTAGAATGTTTTAAAATGAACGCTGGCAACACATATTAAAATCGTTTGTGTTTGTTGCATTGCATTTGTATAAATGACGTCGAATTGCGTGTTGTATCCGCTACGTTAAATAATTACAGGTCAGATCCATTGCTCTGGAATTTTATTGTTAGATCCCATATCGGTTATGTAAACTACATAGGCACAACTCATCTGTGCTAATTGACACCGTTTAAAAGTATTATCTGTTTAATTTCTTTTAACAATTCTGTAGTGAAACAAAAATTCCTCCCGTTGTTGAAAAAATAAAATCCGGAAACTAAATAAAACAAATTAATACGTTTATTTTATCAATCAAATCAAAAATATTTGTGTAATCAGTAATTTTAAGACTATCAGTACTAGCTACCCTATGGAGCACCATCATCAAACTTTGGTAGCATATTATACGACAAAAAGATTATGAATGTAATCTAGAAATGATTATATGTATACGGGCATGCGGCAAAATAAATATAACATGATATAAAACCTTTAGATGAAACGAATATTTTTATAGCAGGTGGAAGCAGTGACTATTTAATAAGGTTTCCTTGGCCAGCCTGTATTTCATCGATGTAATGCGCGTGTGAAAATAACGCTAAAATAATTATCTTAAGCGCATATTTCAAAATATCTTGAAGGACGGCTTTGTCGTACAGCTGACCTTGTTAAAATCGAGCTCGTCTATACACCTGTTATTCGTTTAGGAAGTACATTCATTCACACAAGCTTCTTACAGCTAATTGCAAACCTTTCCTTTATTGAATTACCTTCTGATCCTCAAAGTAGCATTGGATTGTGTTTTCTCAACTTCCAATAGCGTGTTGCGTGGAAAGCTACCATACTCAGCATTTTCGGTAAAGGCCAGTTTTCTCTTATTTCTCGACTTGGCTTCGCTCGGACGACTGATGTCACAGCTTGCCTCGTAAACGCTTATATGCTGCACTTTACAATTGTGGCTGGCAATTTAAATATTACCAGGCCTGTTTAGGCCGCTTCTATTCACTTTACCGTAGGCGATCTTCCCACAACGCACCTTGGAGCCGTAGACACCTTCGCTCTTACTTAAGGCAAACCTGCGATTTACTTATTTTTCGCGAAATCAGCTTAGGCATACAACCCCTCATCCCGCATGTAGGCTTGGATGTGCATTTATCGCAGCACATATAAAATAAACCTTACAATACGTTCACTGCACAAGTCCAGTTCTGCGAACTCATTATTATACTAAAATACAATGTAACAACAAAAACCATATAGTAAAATATGTTGGGCTTAACTTTAAACGTAAAAGTAAACACTACAGGCAAGGATTACCAAGACCCGTTAGAACACTCCGATTAAATCCATCTAACGGATCTGTCACGGTCGTACTTTTTCAGAAAAAACTAGATCACAAATTTTGGCTTTCTACGAAGTTGCGTAGGTGATTGACGACTGAATAGATTCATAGCAGTTTCCGGTCATATTTTTAGTATTTTCTCTCTACAGAGCTAAATATCTTCGAAAATAAAAATATTGACTGCCAAGCTCCAACGGCGATCTTTTGTAGTACTGTCCCCGTGATGACGTTTGATGCATCCACCATCATTCAAATTGGTTTTGCAGGTGCTGGATGTGAAAGAAGTGCTGTGTAGCCAAAACTTTTTGGAGCTAATTTAGTACCATTTCCCCTAATTCTTGAGTATTTTTTGGCTGGGTACTTGCTGTACGATATCAACGCGGTTTTCTGGAATTTACCTTAATCTTGGAACATTGTATACCTAAAAAACTAGACCGTTACCTTTCCAAAGTTGCATTCAGCCATGTTAATAAAAACCACATTCACTGAGTCTGTGAAATTACTGCGTATTCGTCAAACGTCCAGTTTCTGTGGCTCTTCTACCCTATGTTTAGATGTACCGTGGTAAATAATATTTAAAGATCTACGTTTCTACGAAATATTTTTCTTACATATTACTATGGGTTTTTTACTTCCTTTTATGATAAAGGAAGTATTGCATTCACCCCAAAAATGCGAAATTGGGTTTTCAACAGCTCTTCACGTTTTAGAGTCCGCTGATCCCAAAAAACATTTTTTTTCATTGGTCTGTCTGTCTGTGTGTCTGTCTGTCTGCGAACAGAATATCTCAAAAATAAAAAGAGGTATGGCGTTGAAACTTCACATATAAGTTTTGTGTACTATGTAGATGAGGCAGCAAGCTTTTGAAGAAAATCGCATAACCGGAAGTAGGTGTTTATTCCTGTGATTTTTTAGTTTTTTTAGATTTTTTTCAAAAAGGGCTCTAACGCTTCTTTTCAAATTTTACATTTTTATTACATTTTTACTGTGTATTGATGTGAGCTAGGTGATTTTCAAGTTGAATACTTCAAAAATGGGCTTCTCTTGTTTTCTTTCTATTTTTTTTATTAACTCCTATTTTAAATAGAACACCCGGTATATTATTACATTTTTCAATTCAGCTTAAAATATTATAGAAAATTTATATATTTGTAATTTTTGAAAATTTTTGAGAAATGCCTAAAAATTTAAAATGAAATTTTTTACTAATTATAAGATCACTGTAAAAGGAAGTTGTGTGAGTGTATCACACCAGATTTTTAGAACTTGATTTGGATATTATAATTTAATTTTGTGTAAAATAAATATATGGGTCGGGTCTCTACATTATAGCAAATATTACCTTGATTTGTATAACTTATAGGAATACATTTGCTATCAGCTTGCGTATTTTGGTATAATTTTTTTAAATAAATTAATTGTAAACGCTTTGACTAATGCTGCTTTAACTACTGGGATCGCTACAATACTGGATAGTTTTAACTAATGGGAACTTAATTGAAATATGGCCATCCAACGTAACAATTTGCAAATCAAGTTCGCTATTATTCGACAATTATCTGTGATTACGTAATTAAAGCGTTGTCTAGGTGGTAACAATTGTAGTCAGTAAATACACGTCACAAACAAAAAAACATCCAGAGGACGCTTCTGCCGGAAGTGCACGTAAAACGTAGGCCACGCTTGGAATTCACTAAATTTAATCTTTAGGATTAGGACCTTCCTGACCTTTCGTTGCTTTCCCAATGGAATCTAGGGCTTAACTCGAGCTGCAGTCCAACGATACTTGGGTCCCTCTTTCTCCGTTAGCCTGCCGATACAAGCCCCTGAATTCCGTGCAGAACGATCCCTGTAGCTCGACCACCGCGAAAAACGCCTCCTATTCAGCTGTTGCATCACACATACTGCTCCAACTGCCTTCCACGAAGGTCGCTGGCTATCTCTAGCTCACGGGGCTTCAATTGCACTGCTCAAACCTCGTACACACTCTTGAAAAATCAGCCAACACTCGATGCATAAATTAAACACTTTTTTAAACCTCTGTAGAGGTGCCACGAATCATTCCAACTGTGCACCCAAAAGATATAGAATTAATTTTCAAATAAACTAAATTGGGAAAAATGTATTTATTCATGTATTAACAATTATTTATTGGTGCAGCCAAAATTAACACCACTTCATAGCTTGGCTTCCGTTCCCCAATTGTTTGTCTTCGATCTTACGTTGTTTTACATTATTTCCAAGCCTATTCTGGTTACATTTGGTTCAAATAAAGGTTAAAACTATTTCTAAGACCGATTTGCAAATTATTATCAAGGCCAATGCTATTTAATATAATTTGCAAAATTAAACTAGAACATTTCTGGAACATTTTATAAAATATTACTTGGTATGCTTGAAATATTATTAATTGCTATTATAATCAAAAAGGGTTAAAATATAATTTAGTAACCGATGATAGTAGCTTCTGTAGGATAAATTCAACTTGTTGAGATTTTCATTTGAATATTTTTACGGCTCAAACTTTTTATCAATTGTATGTATACGAAATTAGTAGGGCAGGTAGGGAGTAACTTTATTTCAATTAATATTTTGCCAAAGCAACACGAAATGAAGCCTTATTTGCATATTGAATGCTTGTTGTACTATTAATTTAGTCACTATCTTTTTAGTGTGCCATATTCGACATCGGACGTTGAGATGACGGTCAAAACGACATTTTAACCACACTTGCCGATATAAGGATGTTTTAGAGATGGCTTCACTCTGTCAGATATCGACTTCAGACAATCGACGGATTCCTGGGGTAAAAATAATACGATTTGGGTACATCTAAATGCTTTTTCATTAAGATTGCTTGAATCGATTTCGATTATACTTGGTAGGATACTCTCTGGGTGTACATCATTTTTGAGATCATACTGGACATTATTTATGGACTACTAGTTCATGAAACATGGCTGTCGTTTTGTTTTTCGGAAGGAGATATTTATTCGTTAAATTTTTGGTATTTGTTACTATTTAGACAGCAACGAAACCCGAATGGTTGTATCATGTTTTTTTTCTGTATACTAAAAGATTTATTATTTTAGGGACATCTTGTATAAAGTACAGTAGTGTGTTGAATGCTGACATTACCCATTCTTCCAATTACATGCATTTTACAAGAGGACAAAGCAAATCACAAACAGCAGGAAGCAGTGGCCGTTGCATCCGAGTAACACTAACCACCAGATTTTTCGTGATAAGTTCACATAAACTTATTTTACGCTTTTTATTTCGGTAAAAGTGGGCAGTTTTTGCGCGAGCTCGCCCCCGTTGCATGGTGAACGTTGCGTTGACAGTCCCTGAAATATTATCCTGGCGTGAGTAAATCCTGACTAATTGCGAGGACGATAATTAAATGCTAACTCCGGTACAACTCGAGTGTGACGTCGCGTCCGGACACATCGCTGCACACGCCAGGATAACGTCATGTGGGTCGCTGGGCTAACATGACTTCTTTATGGGACCATAAACTGGATTAACTACACGACTTTTGGTCCACATTATCACTCTCGAGATTACTGCTACACGTTTCAAGTCCACCAATATGTAAATGCTGCGATGGTTGGCTTTGCTGGGAATTTGAACTCGATTATGACTGGAAAGTGTTTTCAGACGAAATCTGGTGTGAGCAATAATTATAGGCAATGTGTGGCAAATCAATAAATAATCTTAGATAGCACTATGGGAATTTATTATATGTTTATAAAGTTATGGCGTCCATAGATCATACAGTATCAATATTATGTACGTTTGTAAATTAACACACTAGGAACTTTCAACTAATATGAGTTACATAAATTTGAATATGCTAAACTAAATTGCTGTGACATAAATTTATGCTGATAAAGGTAAGAATGTAAATTTAAGGTTTACTATTGAAATACGAGAAATTATTACTTAACACCTTACAGAGTACGGATCACGAAAACAGAAACAGATGCAAATTTTGTTAAATTGGGGGATTGCATAATTAGCTGTTCAGAGACATCCAACAAAGACATTTGCAAAATTGTTCGCTGATTTTGAGATTGCTAGAAAAATAAAAAATTTAGCAGATGATTTTATTTTGTAATGAAAGCACATACTTATAGCAGATGTTTCTTGTCTACAGACTTATTAGTTTGAATCCTTATTTCCACTTTCAGGAGCGAATATCGGTTGTAATGACACAGAAGGGAACAAAAATCTTCTTTACATTCGTAGGTCGCTTCTCCAAATAATAAAGAAAAAACCTAGGGGGTTTATTTATAAAAATCTGTATTGAAAATTCTACGTGCACATGTAAATAGACTTTATTTCCTCTTGACTTGTCAAAGGTGGTTTACTGTTACGATTCTTTACAGGCAAGGTGCTTGTAAAATGATGCCATGGCGACTTTACAAGCACTGTTTTCTGATAAACACATCCTTTATTAATCACTAAGGATTTTCAGCAAGAGGAAATAAAACGTTGTACGCGGCTCACTTGCAATTAACCTTTATCTGGGCCCACCGAATTACAGGGATCGCTCCTACGTCGCTCACCCTGCAAATTATGCGGCTCGCCCATTAATAACTATTACTTGCTTACTACAATAGAAATTCATAAATGGTTTCTAAGTTTTTTAAAAAGTTTCTAGAATATCCTGTTACTTAAGTCTACATATGTTATTATGGTTTATATTACTTGATTTGGTTATAATAATTTAAAATAAATGAGTTTAATCTCATTTGGGCTTTATCTTAAATGGGTCAGGTCTTTACATCTTAGGAAACATTATCTTCATTTGTATTAATTACAGAAAGTGCATTTGCTATCAACCTGATTATCGTGGTATTTTTTATATAAATTAATTGTAAACGCTTTATATAATGCTGATTTAGCTACTGGGATCGCTACAATACTGAATATTATTTAACTAATGGAAACTAAATTAAAATATGGCGATTCAACCTCATAATTTTCAAAACAAGTTCGCTATTATTCGACAATTATCTGTGATTACGCAATTAAAGTGCTGATTAGTTGATAACAATTGCTGTAAGTACACGTCACAAACAAAAACCACCCAGAGAACACGTCTGCCGGAAGTGCACAAAAAACAGAGGCCACTAAGAAACTCACTAAATCCAATCTTTTAGGATAAGCTTTCCTGACGTTTCCGATGCTTTTCCAATGGAAATTAGAGCTTAACTAGAGCGCCAGTAAGTCTCACGATGCCTGGGCTCCCAGCCTCTGACGCTTGCAGAACGACTCCTGTAGCTCGACCGCTGCGGAAACGCCTCCAATTCAGCCGTTGCCTCACACCTAGGACTCCAACTGTTTTCTACGAAGGGCGCTGCCTACCTCTAGCTCACAGGGTTCCAACTGCACTGCTCGAACATCGTACACAATCTCGGAAAAAGCAGCCAACACTTGATATTAATATTTGATTTGCTTGAAATATTAATTGCTATTGTAACCATCCTGGGGTTGGGCCGTCGCCCCAGAAATATGACTCAGCGTCCCGTGCGACAGCATTGCAGAACGACTTTGGAGCCAGCTGCATTAGACGGCGTGAGCCAGCCTTCCTGAACATTCCAGAAACGACCTTGCGCGTGACACGTCAGAGTTTTCAGAAAGGTCGAGCGAACTTGAGACGTTTTCCAGAAGGAACTATCTGGCAGTATAAATACACGCCCGCAGGAGTTCTAGTTCAGTCCTGAGTTCAGTTCGGAATTCGCGTAGAGCCGTGTAGAGCTCCCACATAAATAAAAGCCCGTGTGTACATATAACTATAGACATAAATAACCATATAAATATAACCATATAAATAGAAATAAATCGTTAGTGTTAAGAGTGAAATAAATAAATACTTGAAGTTTAACCAGTGTAAATATTAAATAAATGTATCGGTAGAAACAGTGCCTGTAGTTTAAGTAATTTGTGTTTGTAAATAAATGTTTAATACAAGAAGCGTCGTTATAATTTTTAAATAGCCCGAACGTTAAAAATGTAACACTATTATAAACATAAAGGCTTAAAATGTGTTCATGGCAATAGCTAGAGCAAAAGGCCTTATAGGTCCAAGGCCTGTTGTACGACCTCTTTCAAGTTTTTTCGATCCCTCGCCTTTTTTTAAAATTTTTGTTCCCTTGGTGTACGTTATTTTCCACATTATCAATCCACTTATTCTACGATCTCCCTTTCCTTTCCTTCCCTGTTATTCCACCTTTCAATACATTCTTTGAGGCACGTTCTTCTGATAGTCTGAATACATGTCTCAGCCACCGAATTCTATGAAACTTGACTACAGCTATACCTGGATTATTATATAGTTGCATTATTTCATGGCTTGTTTGCCTTTCCCATACACCATTCGTTCTTTTCCTCCATAAAATGTCCTTTGCCATATTTCTATTCGACTTTCTGTACTCTGGTTTAAGACCCACATATAATAATAATAATAATAATAAATGCCATTTATTGGAACAAATACATAACTACCCACATATAGTATAAAGAAAAGAAAATATATCAGCAGTACAATACGATAGTAATGAACAACCAACCATATCGCAACCATATAAATCCACCGGTCTGGTATATTGGTACATTACATTCCTTAGATTTTAAAATGTCTTGGAAGGCACCCACACTCCTACCTCTTATTCCCCTTTCTTCTATCTCGCATGTTTCGCAATTTTTATTTGAAATCGTAACACCGAGGTACTTAAAATGTTCCTCTCTTTTGAAATCATACC
>CALNHX010004580.1:0-54524 GCA_940337035.1 Agriotes lineatus
AAAACCATGGTTATTAGTAACAGAAGAAAAGAAAGAAGAGCCCCCAGAGAAATCCTCCGGGAAAGATAGGGCGGCGCAGTTTCCAAACTGCTCACAGCTGGCCCTGCATTAAGCTGCAAATAAAAATACAATCGTAGAGCTAGCCGCAGTAAATCATGCTGGTGAAACACCAGAATTTCACTGGAATGCGGATTGCACAGAGGCGTGACGCAAATTGCACTGCAAAAGTTAACGTGCTTAACCGTTTAACTGGCTATAATTTAATAGCGGATCGACGCGGTTGCAAAATGGCGCACTTTGGTGTCAATCGATAGCTGCTGAACGGTCCTTCGGAAAGGATTTAACGGTGTAACGATATATAGTGGGAGCTATACAAGAGGTCAATTGTTGGAAACGTAAAAATTAGGCTTTAGAGTGCAAAGCAGGGCGGTTTTACGTAGATTAAGCAGCACTAGAACGGCACTGGGGTTTCTATAGCGGAAGATCTGACGAAGAACGGTAGTCGGGCATTATTTTGAAATTTAAGCCTAGACTTAATTTAACTTTAGGCCGTCCCTAGGAAATATCACACATAAACTGAGAGCTTAATAATTTGGTAAATAGAAAGGGTGCGTCGCTTGCACCTGGCTCAAAGGTGGGTTACCTACGAAAATTGGTTAATCCGCCTAACAAGCTAAGCTTCATAAAACAATTGGCCGACCAAATGATACGATAATTTCTGGAACACCTACATCCTACTTCCGTCAAAAATGTTGCTTTCACTCTCAAAATGTGTGCTAATCGGTCTTTGGCTTGTAACTTGGAAAATTCCCGGGAAGGTTTAAACACGAAGAAAATGTATGGACGGCGTGCGCCCTTTGGAAACGGAATCGAAAATTACTAGAAGCGGTCGGTAGTCAAGAATCTACTCGCGATGCAGAATCTAAAAAAATCGGCAGTAGCTTACACGAGAACGCAAGTGTTCAAGGTACCAATTACGAAATTTTTGAAGTACCTAGCAACCTTTGTTTTTTATAGGGTAGTAAGACGACCATCAACTCAACTACTTAACTCATGATGCCACCATACCCCTACGAGTGGTGAACGGACTGAGGAGGAGGAATACGTTGAACAGATTCTGGTTTCTAGGTGTAATTGCTACAAGCACGGTATCTGACAGAATGCTCTACCACGACAGTTTACGCATTAGGGCTCCTCTAAGTGTATTTCACACCGAGCTGGAGGGCAGTAGTATTTTGTAGCACGGCCTAGACGTTGACAATTTGTACACCGGAGACTGTCCACTGCTTCGCCGAGGCCCGATTATTACTATGCAGTGCAGTAATCGACTGAGTTGAGATATATCTTTTGCTTTTTCTGTTTTACTTAATTCCGTTGCACAAACGAAAATACTAACAATGTTATTTAAAAAAAATATAGACAGTGAAACAATACCGAAGGGATGAAAAAAAGCGTCACAGTACCTATCTTCAAACAAGGCTGTAAAAAACTTCCAGAAAACTACAGAGGAATAACACTTCTTAATTCCCTTATGAAACTATCTACTGTTTTCTTGAAAACTTGATTAAACAGCTACATCGACATGAGCGACGTACAACAAGGATTTTGCAAAAACCGATCTACTGTAGACGCCATCTTCATGTTACAACAAATTGTTGAGAATGCAATGGAATTCGAGAAACCAGCCTTCTTGTGCTTTGTCGATCTCAAAAAAGCATTCGACAAAGTGAGACTACCTGACATAATAGAAATACTTAGAGATCATAACGTACCTCAAGAGATAATCAAAGCGATAGTAGAACTAAATACTGGTACCGCAACACGCATAATGGTAAACAACAACTTGACGGAAGAAATTCAACTACAGACCGGTATTAGAGAAGGCGATTCGCTAAGCCCGTTTCTGTTTAACACAGTCGTGGATAGCATAATACATAAAACCAAAACAGCAGGTCGAGGATATATTACAAATAAACGGTAATTAAAAATACTATGTTACGCTGACGACGCCAGTTTACTCCACTTGTTTCACCTGGCATGTCTACAATATATGGAAGTATCTGTGAAAAAGACAAAATCGCTAGTAGTGTCTAACCAACCTATCCGATGCAAACTCGCAGTGAACGATAAAGTGATAGAGCGGGTAATGAAATTTAAATACTTAGGAACAGACATAACAGTCTGCCAAAATAGAGTAGAAGAAACAAAGACACAAACAGAAAACGCCAAAAGGGTCGTAGGCTGGCAGACAGAGCGAGAAATAACGATATCAGACAACAATGCGATGTTCCAGATATTGTAAGATGGTCGAGGCAGCGAAAGCGAGAATGGAATCAACACGTTTCCAGGATGACTCCAGAAAGAATATTAAAGATTGCTCACGATGGAAAACCCAGATCACGCAGGTCAGTAGGAAGACCACCTAAAAGATGGACATCCACTTCCCAAGGAAATTAAATGGTTGGAAAGAACATGCTGAAAGCCTAAACTGAGAAGAAGAAGAAGAAGAAACGGGAATATGATTTCCTAGTAATATGGCCACTGTCGCTACAGAAAATTGCTGAAAAAAAGGTTTATCAAATACTTCTGGCATTGTACTGGAGGTTGAAAGATTTATGATTATTACAGCAAGGTTTGAGTTGTATGGGTTGCTGAAAGTATTATAGGCTCTTTTTCTCTATCTGTATCGTAGTATTGGATGAGTAAACGGTAGTCGTCGGCTTATTTATGCTAATATGGTCTACATCCTGTCATTTGGTGAATCCTTTGGTATGGTTGTAATTTGGTTTTTATTCTAAAAATCACTAGATATAGGCTTTCTATATAACTATTATTTTTTATTGACCCAGTAGTACATTACTATCTTCAGTCTTGAGCTGGCATAGCAGTTAGTTCTATAAAAGAGTTTATGATTTTTTCCAAAATTAGTTTCTAGTTCTTCTTGTAAGTTCCCCAACTCCTCTCATTCCCATTTCTGGTTGCTGCATCGAAAACATGCACTAAGTCTGTGGGACAGGCCAGGCCATCAGTTTTTGATCTTGTCAACTACTGGTTTTAGTTCAAAAACCAGATCTAAATTGGAGATTACGTATATACGTAGGTCACAAGATCACTACATATAGTTTTCACCAAAAAATATTTTTTTGGTTTCTCTTAAGCGGGTATGGGTACAACTGTCACCTCGTCCAATGAAAGACGAATCTCAAACATGTCGTTCTCCAACCATAAAGCGCATCGCGGCCAAAGCAAGTATCGCAGCCACTCCTCCCTCAAATGGGCCTTATAGAGTAGTAGTGAACACGTCGTAAATGCAGTCAACTCACTTCGGGGTCACCACAATGCAGCGTTATTGGTTATATGAGTTAAACTAACTGCATTTATGTTAAGAATTGTATAAGTAGAATAAAACGCACGTGTATCTTTTGAATTAGAAAACAATTCTCCTCTATCACAATTCTTGTAACCTAGTGATATGTTTCTAGGTTACGTCTATGTGTGGATACAATTTAATTTCCATAAATTTTCTTCGTTTAGTTGAATTAGATCAATTGAATTGTGTTAGATCAACTGTGTTTCGATCAATTTGCAACATCTCTCTGGAATGGGGTTGCATTTTGGGTTTTATATAAACTGCTGAAAATGTTTCCTCCACATATATATTATTTTTTGTTCTTGTATTAATGTATTTATTATAGTAATTTCTTAGCAACCGTTGATGGTTCTCTCGAGAATACCTTGGAGTACTTTATTGTGCGATAATCCAACCATAGTGTGCACAGTTGAACACTTTACGCTGCAGGTGGCCGTTGGTCCTGCTATTTGTTTGAGCTGGCAGAGCTAGCTGGTGGTCAGATTTCTTGTTAACATCTATTCCTTGATGTCCTGGTACCCAAATCAGTTTAAACCTGTTGTGTTTACCCATCTGCATGAATTCTTCACTCCTGTTGTTGTAACCGTTTTGGATCTATCTGTGTGAACCAGATTTCACCGTGCAGCATGTTCATCTTAATTTCCTTGTTCGAGTATTCCCGTTCTGGACCTAATACTGCTTCATATGGTTTACAAAAATCTTAGGATTTCGATTTTATCTGATTTCGCTTGCAATATAAAATTTGTTTTTAGACGTTTAAAGACATCGGTCAGATCCAGAATAACTATCAATATCATTTACAGTCCATAAGCTACTATACCAGGGCAGCAGTAGTGAATGTAATAACCTTGACATAGAGCCAATGTAACATATTAGATTTTAGCCTCCATATATTTCCAAACATCCTCCTGCTTGACCAAAGGGCTCTGCTTGTCTTATTTGTCACGTAATCTTAATGGCGTTTAAAAGTTGCTTTGATGTCCTTAAATATTTGACTTTTCTATCACCTGCACACTTTTCTGTACATGAAGAGCTTTCTGTAGTTGTTTTTCTTTTTCGTGGTATTGCTAAAACTGAGATTATTTTTGTATTAACCCATAGTACCTTTGCTTTGCACTATCTTTCCACAATATTGAGTGCCATTTCATTCTGATGGAAACAGTCCCCTCAAATTTTCAGTGGAAATATGTATATGGTTATGTCAGCTGCATAGCCCTGATCATATATTCTCTTTTCTTCCAATTCTCACAACAGACCATCGACCACCAGGCACCACAGTAGAGCGGACAATACTCCTTTCTGCTGGTAGTTTCGGCTGACTGAGACTGTTGTGGTAATATCGTTCAGAGCAGTTGTAATGACCTTGTTTTTAAGCATATTTGTTATTTATTGGTTGAGCACAGAGCGTAAGCCCTATATCTCACTGTTGACTCTTCGATATACCGATGGGGCCAAAATTATATATAACATAAATAAGAAAATAGGATGCATTGCTTGAGTAAAAACGAGATAAATATAGAAGCAAATATTCGAGTGGGTTTAACGTTTATTTTAATTATGACATATGTTAACTAAACATGCCTACTACGTTTTTGTATGGTCATATCTGTCTTACTCGAGCATTCTATTTTGTTGTTCATATTATCTCATTACAGTTATATATAACTAGCAAGATGCCCGTTCTTCGTACGGACTACAAATGTTTTCTTCTCTTCTAAATCTTAAATAAATCCTGAAGTGCTTCCCCGTCACACAATACGCTAAACTAAGGACGCAAAAAAATATTGTAGGATAAATGGAAACAATATTCTTTCGAAAAAAGTTCTCCTTAACTCTTTTATGCTTTACGTATCCCCTGGAAATGTGTATGTATAAGCCGTTCACGACCTCTTTGGGACAGAGTTGGCTATGATTTTTTCTTTTCATGTTGGACTAACTGATTCGATGATGTAGCGGATGCAACTTTTTTTTTCTGTCAGTGTCTGTTCGACATTTTCTTGCCACCACATTGCCAGATTTAATATTTTAATATTCGTAAGAAAATAAATGATTTATCAAATGTGTAAAAATAATTTTAATTTCCGTCAAAGGAAAAGTCAAAATGCCCAAAATAATTTTGTTGCAACAAAAAATTTCCACTAAACGATGCTACTTCCAATTTAAGAAGGACAGACCACATTTAAAAGAAAGCGAGTCGATGTGGAGACTAGAGAATATCCGGCAACAATGTACCTATTCAGAAAATATAACCTTAAACTGAAAACAACCTAACCTAACACAAAAATTGTCAATGTATGAGATAAAATCGAAAGTATATGTACTTACATAAAATGTTGTATTCATAAATTATAGCAGGATACTTGTTTCCACAACTCGGGGGTGGATTTTCAGAAATTCTTTTATTTTATTCTAAGACATCTTGAGAAATTCGTGAAAACACAGTTTAGGGGTGACATTTCGGAAAATTCGTTCACCGTTTTATCTTGAAATGAACCCAGAGCGAAAACAAAATAATAATTTTAACTTCCTACCCTTTTTCAGTTTTTCCTCATTTGAAAAACACATCTATATGTTAAAAAGAATGCTCTAACTTAACAAACACAAAAGATACAGGTGGTTCCATCATTTACGCCGAATACAGATTCGCACCTTTAAGGGTTGATTAGGGCTAAATTCTGAAATGTGTTTTTAGACATTTGATTTGGATACCTATGCATACAAACACCTAGTCGATAGCTTACTGGGTTTAAGCGATATTGAGGAATTCGTGAAAATACACTTTACCCCTTTTCACACCCTTAGGGGTAAACGTTAGAAAATCCTTGACACGACTTTTTAAATATTTTATAAAGACATCTACATGTCAAAAAACAAAGTTCTAACTCAATAAACATAGGAGATACGAAGGGTTCTTTAATTCACCCCGAATTCAGATTTGATCCTTTAGGGGTTGATTAGGACAAAATCCTGATATATGTTTGTAGGCATTTGCATTGACAATCGTTGCAAGTAAATAGCAAGTCGATATCTCATCGGACCTACGAGATATTGAGGAATTCGAGAAAACACATTTTACCCCTTTTCACCCCCTTAGAGGCAGAATTTCAAAAAATACCTTCGTAGCACTACCTTAAACAACAAATTGAACCTTCCACCTAAATTTAAAGTTTCTAGTACCAGTGGTTACGGCTGTGCGTTGATTAGTCAGGGTTGTGAGTTTTCTTTTATACAGTGTGTTTCACTTTACATGGAAGCACCCCTGTATTTTCTTTGTTTTTGTATGAATTGATTTGAATTTTTTACCAGTTGTACAACTCACCAAGAGGCATCTATTCATGTCCTTGAGCCCAAATGACGTTTTTAGCCTTGCCTACTACGATCAAGAACATGGGTCGTATTGTCAATATTTTGCATCGCGTTAGAGTTACAGCAAAAAGTTATTAAGAAAAGTTGTTTAGAATCAAAAGAGTACCCTAAATACCGATTTTCGTTTAATAATTCGAATTTTTAATTTTTATCCATAAATTTGTCCAAGTCCCAAATTTCAACTTTTAATTTGGTATCAAATGTTGCCATGGAGAAACAACATTTTTATTATTGTTGCAAACGTCATTAGCTCTTAATAATGGCTGAATTACATTTAACTGTTGCTGAGAAAGTAGAAATAATTAGAACTACTGGTGAAAATGCAAGAACCAATAGAGAAGTAGCTAGAATATTTAATGGAAGGCATCCAGGGCGTGCACCTATTTATCCTGGAACTGTTTCAAAAATTAATCAAATTTTTAAAATAATTGGAAATGTTGTTAATCCCAAACATATCTCTTACACCGTGGCTCAGACCAAGAAGAATAGTTCGAAAGCATCCCTTTGACGAAATGATTTTGGCGGCTTATGACGCTAATTCTCGTAGTAGAATTAAAAGATATGGCATTAAATTTCCATCAAAACTTTGGCGCTGCTGCTTGCATCGTCAGAAACTGAGTGCCAGGAAAAATAGTTGCACGCCCTGGATGCCTTCCATTAAATATTCTAGCTACTTCTCTATTGGATCTTGCATTTTTACCAGTAATTCTAATTATTTCTATTTTCTCAGCAACAGTTAAACGTAATTCAGCCATTATTAAAAGCTAATGACGTTTGCAACAATAATAAAAATGTTGTTTTACCATGACACCATTTGATATCAAATTAAAAGTTGAAATTTGGAACTTGGACAAATTTATGGATAAAAATTAAAAATTCGAATTATTACAGGAAAATCGGTATCTGGGGTATTCCTTTGATTCTAAACAACTTTTCTTAATAACTTTTTGCTGTAACTCTAACGCGATGCAAAATATTGACAATACGACCCATGTTCTTGATCGTAGTAGGCCAGGCTAAAAACGTCATTTGTGCTCAAGGACATGAATAGATGCCTCTTGGTGAGTTGTACAACTGGTAAAAAATTCAAATTGATTCATACAAAAACAAAGAAAATACAAGGGTGCTTCCATGTAAAGTGAAACACACTGTATGTATAGATTACAACGCTATTAAGCTAGCAGGCACTTGGCGGCAGCACCATATCAGCCTTAGCAGGTCATTTGTAGCTTTTTTGAAGCTTTTTTGTTACGCTAGTCCCACTTTTGTAGCCTCTACCAGTTCCGAGAAAAACGCGAAACTGCTAGCTTAAATATTAATTATAGCGGCACAAGCTCGGGCCC
Organism: Agriotes lineatus; assembly: GCA_940337035.1. NCBI lineage: Eukaryota > Metazoa > Arthropoda > Insecta > Coleoptera > Elateridae > Agriotes > Agriotes lineatus. The sequence continues at coordinate 8,080 of CALNHX010004580.1, forward strand.
GGCTAGTATTTTGTAACTTTTTTGTAGCTTTTTTGTTACGTAGGTCCCATTTTTGTAGCCCTTACTAGTTCCGAGAAAAACGCAAAACTGCTAGCTTAAATATTAATTATAGCGGCACAAGCTCGGGCCCGGCCAGTATTTTGTAACTTTTTTGTAGCTTTTTTGTTACGTAGGTCCCATTTTTGTAGCCCTTACTAGTTCCGAGAAAAACGCGAAACTGCTAGCTTAAATATTAATTGTAGCGGCACAAGCTCGGGCCCGGCTAGTTTTTTTGTAACTTTTTTGTAGCTTTTTTGTTACGTAGGTCCCATTTTTGTAGAACTTACTAGTTCCGAGAAAAACGCGAAACTGCTTGCTTAAATATTAATTGTAGCGGTACAAGCTCGGGCCCGGCTAGTTTTTTGGAACTTTTTTGTAGCTTTTTTGTTACGTAGGTCCCATTTTTGTAGCCCTTACTAGTTCCGAGAAAAACGCGAAACTGCTAGCTTAAATATTAATTATAGCGGCACAAGCTCGGGCCCGGCTAGTATTTTGTAACTTTTTTGTAGCTTTTTTGTTACGTAGGTCCCATTTTTGTAGCCCTTACTAGTTCCGAGAAAAACGCGAAACTGCTAGCTTAAATATTAATTGTAGCGGCACAAGCTCGGGCCCGGGTAGTTTTTTTGTAACTTTTTTGTAGCTTTTTTGTTACGTAGGTCCCATTTTTGTAGCCCTTACTAGTTCCGAGAAAAACGCGAAACTGCTAGCTTAAATATTAATTGTAGCGGTACAAGCTCGGGCCCGGCTAGTTTTTTGTAACTTTTTTGTAGCTTTTTTGTTACGTAGGTCCCATTTTTGTAGCCCTTACTAGTTCCGAGAAAAACGCGAAACTGCTAGCTTAAATTTAAATTGTAGCGGCACAAGCTCGGACCCGGCTAGTTTGATTGGGGGAGGGGGGGCAGTGGCACGGCCTTGAACTTTGTTAATTATTTCGGTAAATATGTGAATCCCCAAGGGACATCTCGTGCCACGGGACTATTCCCTTCTCAATACAAACAGTCCTTCGTTATTTGCGCAAACCTAGCATATTGCCTGTGTTCATTAATATTATTACAGACGCATTCTCTAGTTGATGCGACTTGATTGGAGCAATTGCCGTAACTATATGTTCATTTTTCTCTTTTACTCACTCACATACTCAATCTTTCCTACACCGTTCCCTAATGTACTGAGTTATTCAACCAATCAACCAGGCCAAGTACCCCTTCATGTACCTCTCGCTGAAGTTGTTAATATAGAACATGTTTATAGAGTGTATCTCGCGAGACCATCCAGTCTTGGTGGTAATCAGGACATAGTTTTAAGCCTGTGCTGATTAAGGATATCGAGAATAAGGTGAATTGCACAACTATGGTCACATTTGAGGAGTGCAATACTTTTCTACATACATAAACATGTTCCAAGTTTTTTGTTTGTGCACTATAGATGCCAAGGTGTCATATTTTTAATTTAACCGGCTTGTCCCCGTCATTTTTTTAAAGTAAAAAACCGCTGCTTTGAGGGGAAATTTCCATATATAAGTACCTAAAATGGTCAGCTATATGTGCGATCCATGGACATGCCCCACATGACGGCATGTGGTCGGAAGGTTAAGCCATGGTCGCCTGAGTAAGTTTGTCTGACAACGCTTGGTATTGTTCACTTCTGATTTTATTATTTCCGTGGAATTGTCGAGTATATGGATTCTTATAATAGAAATTGTTACAAAGTCTTTAAGAACTGTTTGAAGATGAAGAAAGCATTTCTTCAATTACCATGATTACATGATTGTCATCAAAACATAAACAGCCTACGCCAAGGAATAATTGTATTTATTATTTATTACATAAATCGGAAAAAGATATACAACTTAAAAGAAAATAATAATAAAAGATAATATTTATTGATCTAGAGTTCTTTCTCGTTATTGACTTTGGGCGCTCACCGCTCAGGTTAATATAAATCAGTAGACGAGGGACTATTCTATGCGTTTCTTTCCTTGTAGTATTCTTTGCGCTGTTGGGTAGGTCATCGATTTCTTTCCACGTACTTGACGCCCACCGATGAATTAACGCAGTATAATGACTCATCTCTGAATTTCGGTTAAGTAATGATGCCTGTGGATTTTTTCGCAAACTTTTTCCCGTTTTCAAGCAGCACACGCCCAGCAAGGGCAGGTCTAGCTCATTAGTTAACGGATTATTTATTTTTTTTTGGAATTTGTTTAATCTACACTTCTTTGGAACTCTCGTTCTCATTAGTCACTTCGAAGATGATTATCTCCCCTGGAAAGATGTAAAGATCGTTCAGAGTGGCAATATAATGGCGCACGGAATAAAAATGGGGCTCAGTCAGAGATGCATACAGTGCTTTTAGACATTTCGGACATAAAGTTCTTGCGTACTGTCGCTCCGCGATGCAGGGCAGAATCTGATACTTTGGAGCTCGAGATCGAAAATTGTCACAAACGAGATGGGGTCAAAGACAGCTATTTTCGTTCGAGTTCAAAACAGTATCGCTCTACGCTGTGGTGCTGGGGGAAAGTATGAACTTTACGCCCGAAAGTTGCAAATATCATTTTCAAAGCATCTGTGAGAAATCCAATGTAGCTCTTATGCAATAGTATACCGCATTACTATTATTATAACAGTTCATGAAAGCCGGATTTCAAACACATATATTTCCGAAAGGCAAGACAACAGATGAAGGCACGATATTAATTTCCAACCGAGTAACAGTTTTTGAAAATATCCAATAGATCCCGTATCTGCAAACTTGTTCTTAAAAAACTCTGCAACTTATAGAATTCTCGATATAATCAGGTTCCATGATAATTTATACGCCAGGAGTGGCACTAAACCGTTATGCTCTGAATCGGTATCCGCCCGAAGCTAAACCGGAAGTGTTTCGTTTCAAGTATCATTGAAATATAGGAAGAAGAGCTGTTAGAAATTTAGAACTCACCAATTTCTGTAAGCCCCCGCTGGACAGAGGATTTTGCCCGGCAAGATTCCTCGGGACAGTCCGTGATAGAATCGAGAATTCCCCCATATTTCTCGATCAAATCTGTTTCAGTTGATTTTAGCTCACTGTCGGGTACTCCCGGAGCGATAATGGGAAAATCTTTTATTTTCACCGAGCACTTGGTGCACAGGATTGTCTCAATGAAGCTGGGTACAAGATGGAATATCTGTTGCGCCAACCATTTTATAGACACGTTACAATCTATTACGGAATTCTTTTCTTGCAATACCGAGGGGTACGATTTGCAAATTTTATGCAATATTTTTGCTCGCAATTTGTACTCGTTTCCGGTTATTTTATCCTTTCGCAGAAGATTGTCTATTAATTCTTGGAACTCAGACGTCCGCCACGATTCTTGGCATTTCAACTGCAAACAAAACCAAAATAGGACAAAACAATCTAGTGGAGTATAGAGTAGATAATAGATAATAACCCAGAGAGTACATAATAGATTGAACAGACAAGAAATATGTGTGATGAGAAAATAGTTGTTGCCGAGCGCGGGTATGTGTATGTGTGCGTGTATGCAAACATGCGGGCGTGATTGAGAGTATTACAAATTATAAATTCAATCAGGATTCAAGGTCCATTTACCTTCTCAGAAATCGATTGAAAATCTGCCTCGGCGTACAAGCAAATATTCAGTAACGCCTCGAAGGCGCAAGTGTTAGTAAGACCAAGAAATTTTCCGTTCATTTTCAAAGCCGTTAAGTTTTGATCTGAGCCATTTTTCATAATTGGAATGGAACTCCGGTTTTTTGCACCAAGAGTAAGGCAATCTTTGACATAAGTTTTGTTTCCACCTAGATAGATATTCTTACGCTTTTGAGAGCTTGAGACAAGCGCTGGAGCCTTTGTCGAAGCAGTACCTGCAATATGCAACAAATCATTAGTCTTGCGACAGGCCTGAGCTACATATCATTGAATAAAAAACTTGCCTGGTGTTGAGCAGTTGCTGCTTTTATGATATTCACTATCATTATTCACATCATATTTGCAAGCGAAACAAATTCTTATGTCGTCCTCATCTTCAAGTGCAAAAGAACAATTTTTAATCGCATGAACTGGTTTTTTGCATTTATGACATATGTGCGCATCTAGAAAATGAAAATCTAAAGTATAAACACAGTCTGGCAAAACACGACTTTAAAATTATATTATTAACCTACTTGGGGGTATGTTCTGTGCACACAGACCGCAATTTTTTTTTTCGGTTTTTCTTGTTGTTGTTGCTGGATTGGTTTTAAGGGCATAACTTTCAATCTCTTTCGTCCGCGTGTTTTTACAGCCAAACCGCCCCAATTTTCAATGTCATCCAATGCTAAATTTTCCTTGTCTGACATGCATTTGGTACAGACCAATTCATCGCTGGCAGAATCGACGCAGTCAACTGAGTGGACATGCCCGTCGCATTTTGTGCATTGCAACACAACATTTTCATAGATTTCCTCTTGACAGACGCAGCAGGGCGGAGCTACGGAATCAGGTTGACTCTCGTTCTCCTCAGCCGTCATAGAGATATTGACCTGACCATTGGATGCCAAAGAAATCTCCGCTTCCTCAGTGTCGGTGATGACTGAAGCATTGGGAAGGACTTCTTCGTGAATTTCATTAATCGATTCCGGTTCATTGTTATCATTTCTCTCACGCAGAGACTTGAGGTTCATTTCTGACTCAATTATCCTAAACTTGCCGATCAGATAATCTAAATGATTATCGACAAGAGTATCCACTCTTATCTGCTTCTTCTCATCGTGCATTATCGCATGTTTGAATTTATTAAATTCATTCTCTACTCCTGAGCTACTGCCAGTAGCAGGATCAACTCCAAAATTTTCACTAAATAAACAAGACCAAATAGGGAGAAGAGCCATGTCATCGAGTAATTGTTGCCTAAAATTCGGGACTTGGACGTAGTAGGGGTTCAAATGTTGACTTCCTTCGTCAAAATGTTTCTTGCACTGGTCCAGGACGTAATTTCCCCACCGGTACCAATAATTCTCTTTGTGTCGGATTGGCTGGTGCTGTAAATCCTGATCATCTTCAGGTAACAAAGCTGCATTATCATCCACGTCCGATTCGGGGACATCGTCTTGATCTTCTGCAGATGAAAAAATATGTAATAATTTAAGAGAGTTAACAGGAAATATATGATACGCGCAGGAATTCCAACGAATACGCAGTCTTGAGGGGGGGGGGGCAATTAATCCGCGTAAATTTTGAAAAACGCGAAGGGCAGCGGCTTACATTGACTTCTTCTGAAGACGCCCCCAACATTTAGGGTGACTTCATTGAATAGTTTCTGAGAATTTTGGATAACGAAGAGGGTCTATTTGAGAGCTACGGCGTCCTTTTAATAACCGACATTACAAAAGACCAGGAAGATACCATCGGCTACGCGGGGTCCAGACAAAAATGGAACTACTCTAAGTCTCATGGAAACACTAATTAAATGTTGACATTATAGTAGATTAGACAAGAAATGTCCCTTTATCGTTTATTGCGATAATATGTAGCAACCTCGAGTACGGACTCCCGATTAAACTAAAAACACGAGGAATCGTTTGGTAGGTAATCTACAGCGTTTAAAATTCAAAGGTTGAGGATTTGAACTGTCTTTCTATTTTTCCTTCCTCAACGAGTAAACGAAACCGGATAACAGTGTACAACAGCCCACGGCGAAAATAGTTAGAAACCAGAAGAACTTTTCTGTTTTAACGAGGTTTCTCCTTTAATTTTTGGGAAGCTGATTCACACGCAGGATTATTGTATTCTGCATTTGAGACAATGAGCATCCATGTCAAAATGTCTTTGGCATCTTTGACATTTTCTACCAGAATAAGTTGTCCGATGGACCCTAGCCAGAAAACTCTTCGAGTTCTTGGAAAACCCTTGAATAATTTCCGATATTTGTTCAAGAAATAAGCGGCATCTATCCGGACCCTTACTTGAATTTGGTCAATCTGATCGTGGAACATATCTGCATACTGCTCGATATAATTGCAATTGCAAAAAACTCGAACGCATGCATTGAGAAACGCTCGCGATTCATCACAAATTATTTCTCTCGGAAGACACTGACACGAATCGAGCCAATTCAGGAAGAAATTTATAATTGATCGAGTTGTGTGCGTTTGTGTCAACATTTGAGCAACTGAAAATTGACCAGCATCACATCGGACAACTATCATATATAAGAATATGGTTTTTGAAATATTAGCAAAGGGGCGCGCAATTTTCTGAATCGAAAACCCAGTGGCATCTGCAGAAACAACTAGGCCTTTTTTCGATCTGGCTATTCTCTTGGAAATCTGCGTCTGCTCTCCCGTCCAATAATGGACAAAGAAAGGTAATAGACCGATTGCGTGCATACGACCAGCGTGTTTAGTAGCAGCGAGGATCTCCGAGGCCGCTCTGGGATCGGAATCCAAATAATTTCTTGCTTGCGCTTGAGAGGAAGCAGTATGCAAAACCTGTTGCGTATAGATCATTGGAGCTTTGGGATCGTTGGGTTTCATAGGTTGTCTGGCCCTTGTAGCTCTGTACTTTTCAACACCTACGTGATTGATCTCCTCGACGACCGCTTGCCGTACCGGTTCACGGAGATAGTTGCCTTTGCAGTTCAAACCCGTGCCTGGTGTTAATGAGAAATCCACCTCAATATCTGCATCGTGGTTTTCACTTCTCAATTCACCAGTCAATTGTGAACCGCATTTGCAATAACCTGAAAAAACCATATCGGTATGATAACCTCATCTATCTGGAGCAATATTTGCTTCTATATAGAGTCGAAAGTCGAAAGCACGTAAAAAGAAAGAAAAATTATATCGTATCTTGTCCGCCTGAACTCCAACCCGATAACGTATAGCATCCCGAATTCTTGAGATCAATCGTAATGCTGGACAATCTTTAAACCAGAGTTACTCATTCTACAGAATCGGAAGATTCATCAATATCCTAAAACGCCACGCACGCGAACGTGCTACGTTATCATGTTGCAGTTCAGGCCGATAATTAACGTGGGATTTAATATTTTAACATGGAACATGTTTATAGGGAGGGTAATTCCGATGAATGCGTGCACCCGAGCGGGGGACAACAAAACCTGTTTACTTGCACTCTAGCGGGGGACAACAATTTTTGTAAAATTCATGATACCTTTTTAAGTCCACTTCTTGCACCCGAGCGGTGGACAACGATTTTTGTAAAATTCATGATACTAAAAACTAAAAACTAAACTCCTTACTATGGTCCAACAATTTACAAAAACGCACGAAAGTCAGAATATACAATAGCATTGTACAAAGCATACTGATATATGGTTCGGAAACATGGGAAATATCTAAGAGAGACAGACGAAGGATTAATGCGGTTGAAATGGACTTTTTACGACGTGCATGAAGAGTGTCCAAGATGGAACATATTAGAAACACTGAAATAAGGAAAAGAATGGACAAGAATCAAACAACGATCGATGAAATAGAAAAGAGACGACTTATATGGTATGGCCATGTACAAAGAATGGACCCCCCAAAGATGGCCAAAAAGAATAATAGATTGGAACCCACAGGGAAAAAGAAAGAGAGGCAGACCCCCAGACACGTGGAACAAACAAGTGAAACAAGACATGATTAACAGAAACCTTTACGAAGAAGATTGGACAAACAAAAAACAGTGGCGTTTGGGATGCGAGAGACGGCCGGAGCTGTAGAATAAACTCGCTTGATATATATATGATACTTTTTTAAGGCCACTTCTTGCACCCGAGCGGTGGACAACGATTTTTGTAAAATTCATGATACTTTTTTAAGTTCGCTTCTTGCATCCGAGCGGGGGACAACGATTATCAAAATTCATGAGATTTAAATTTAATTGCAAATTTAATATTTAATGGTTAAATTCGATTGCAAAAGGGATATTTGCAGCAACACAACATTAGTGTCTGTATTTACTCCCGTCTTCAATATTTATCTCCAAGAATTCGTACCCAGTACCGCGTTAGATTCTATAAAAGTGTTCCGTAATCGCCGATTGTGCCCGGGCGCAAACAAATCTGCGACGGCATTTTTTTCTTGACATTTGACAGCAGGCAAACAAGCAAATATTGGTATCTTAAATGTGCGAGGGAAGGGGGGAATTTATTCTTACTTCATTCAAAAATTCAAAAATAAAGCTTTCAGGCGGTGGCACGAGTATGTTTTTTGTATCCGGATTCATCCAATAGGGGTCCCGGACATGTTAAAATGGGTGGGTAATGCTACGGGGACGCAGTCGGCTCACCGAGACCTGTTCACAGCAAAAGTCACATTTGGTGAGATATATAAAAGTGGTGGGCTACGGACCCCCCCCTGCTGGACTTAAACAATTTCGCGAAAAGTGCCCCCCCCCCTGCGAGCGACATGGTCCTCCAAGAGCGTCCCTATGAACATGTTCCATGTTAAAAAAAAATCCGATTTTTTTCAAAAAACAAAAAGCCATCGATGTCAGTGGATGCGTGCGTGCGTGATTCATAAACATGGAGAAGAATTTAGTATCAACATCATTTGAATACTTACCCCCGATTCGGCCACTGGTTCCGTCTTGATTTAGGCTGTGATTCTTGAATTGAGAAGCACAGCGTATGGCAATTTCATCCCAAATTTTCCGAGAAAAGTAACTCTCCCATGTATACGGAATGAAGCACAAACGTTCATACTGGTGTGGACGTTTTCCAGGAACGGTCCTTTTTCTTTTAGTTGCCGGGCAGGTGAGTTGAGTGAATTCCTCTCGGGATATCTGGATGACAAAAGTGACTTCTTTTTTCTCATCAAAAATATGGTCGTCATTGCTGTTTCCAACCAGAGAGTCCTCGCTGTTGATCGAATCACTTTGATTTATTCTTACTACTTCCCCGAGGAGTGCATCCCTCGATCCATGCCTATTCCCGCACACCATTGCATGCACTGAACACGGTTGAATATCACCATTGAATCCGTCAGAAAGATCTTTCCATACTTGGTTGGATTTAGTCACAATTTTATTGTGCTCACTCACGATTCGCGATTTTTTCTTCAGAATATCTTCGATAATCTTTTGCGAAGGTATGCTGCTCTTACGCCCGGACATGTTTTCGGTGGTTATTTATCGATTATCGATAATATTCGCGAAAAACACAGCCGGGGTTGAAAAACTCATAAAAACTTAAAGTGAAGAATCACGGTACGGCAAGCACTTTTCAGTACTAGCGTGAAAATTGGTTTTGACAGGTTTGCGCATCACAACAACTTATATGCGCACGTAACAAGTGTCTCTGTGCGCGTGCATGCGTGTTGGTTATGTGCCCATGTGCACACTCCCTCCTGCGTTTTTCCATAGACGGCCGTTTCTGCACTTCAGAACTCGCGGGAAAGTTGAATTATGTAATTAAGAGCTTAAATAATTCTCTCTGACAGAATATAGCTAGCAAATGAATCGCTTCGCTCGCAGAAAAATTGCAGAACACAAGACAAGATATTAACATGAAAATCTTACATAAGTTATTGATCTACAATTTTAAAAAAACGTGGTGTTAGAAACAAAGTATACAAAATTTCATCAAAAATGTTTTCCGAGAACGTGAATATTATTGTCAATACACGAGGTCATGCAGGAAAAATCAAAAGTTTGATTTACGACGAATTGTGCGAAATTTTATTCGAGAATGTTGGGATTTCGTGAAAATTGTAAGATACGCTCAACGACGAAGCGCTCCCCTCTCCTTTCTCTACTTACACGCATTGGGACCATTCGTGTGTGACGCGCTCGCGTGTGTAAGTAGAGAGAAGGAAAGGGAGGGTTCCGTCACTGAATCGCGCGGCCGTTTTACCTAAGGATTTCAATTGTAACGCGCGTAGACGAAAACTATATGGACATCGAGGACTTCCAAAATGTAAAAGCACAATGAAAATATTTTTCTAAAAATGTTGAGACCGGCCCAAACCTCTCTCTCTTCTTCGTTCTCCCGCTATACAGTAAAGACTTTGCCGCCCCGTAGTTCCCTCCCTAATATTATCGGATCGAGTTCCACTCCCCACCTTCATGCCAAAAAAGACGGACAAAAAATCGACGGTCTTTATTTTATGTGCCAGGCGCGTATTTGCAAAGTAAAAAATATCTGCTAGCGCTATCTTTGTTATTTAAAAAAAACTTAAGATTCCCTTGCGCTGCGCATGGAACATGTTTCTAGGATCTAGCGTAGTACATCGAAATCTCACATCTCCCCGCTGTGGGAAAATGTTTTGGAAATCGAAGTGTCACCCCCCCCCCCTCTTGTGGGACTTAAAAATTTTTCCGAAAATCGAAGATTCACACCTCCGCTGCGGGACTTGGAAAATTTTTGGGAAATCGAAGGGTCACCCGCCCCCCTCTTGTGGGACTTAAAAAAATTTCCGAAAATCGAAGATTCACACCTCCGCTGCGGGACTTGGAAAATTTTTCGGAAATCGAAGGGTCACCCCCCCCCCCTCTTGTGGGACAAAAAAAATTTTCCGAAAATCGAAGATTCACACCTTCGCTGCGGGACTTGGAAAAATTTTCGGAAATCGAAGAGTCACCCTCCCCCCCCCCTTAGTATGACATATAACGAAGGGCTGATTGTATTGAGAAGGGAATAGTCCTGTGGCACGAGATGTACCTTGGGGATTCACATATTTACCGAAATAATTAACAAAGTTCAAGGCCGTGCCACTCCCCCTATCCCCCCATCAAACTAGCCGGGTCCGAGCTTGTGCCGCTACAATTTAAATTTAAGCTAGCAGTTTCGCGTTTTTCTCGGAACTAGTAAGGGCTACAAAAATGGGACCTACGTAACAAAAAAGCTACAAAAAAGTTACAAAAAACTAGCCGGGCACGAGCTTGTGCCGCTACAATTAATATTTAAGCTAGCAGTTTCGCGTTTTTCTCGGAACTAGTAAGGGCTACAAAAATGGGACCTACGTAACAAAAAAGCTACAAAAAAGTTACAAAAAACTAGCCGGGCACGAGCTTGTGCCGCTACAATTAATATTTAAGCTAGCAGTTTCGCGTTTTTTTCGGAACTGGTAGAGGCTACAAAAGTGGGACTAGCGTAACAAAAAAGCTTCAAAAAAGCTACAAATGACCTGCTAAGGCTGATATGGTGCTGCCGCCAAGTGCCTGCTAGCTTAATAATGTAATAGATTACGGTCCCATTGGTATCTGAAGATTTCTAAGACAAAATATTTTGAACGAAGAGTTTTGGTAGGAAGGTTAAAAAACGTCCAACTCGCAGATTTTCCCTGACTGATACCCATACTGCTAGCGGCGTAACTGGAAGTTTTTCATTACGGTCTGTCTGATGTATCTGTCAATAAATGTTTATGTTTTTTAATAAAATATGTGGGACCTATTAATGGGTCCTTTTGGCGATGCATCCATTGAACATTTGCACCTATCGATTGGTCTGCGATGTGTGTCTCGAATTGGTTCGCGAAAAAGTTTTCCCGAAAACTACTGCTAACCAGTTTTGAGACAGGTGTAGAAGTTCAAGTTAGTTTTGGCCTCCCGTATCCCCCCCCCCCCCTGGAGACGTGCCCAGTTAGCACTCAACTCCGTCGGGTCACTCTCTAGAACGGTTTACAATTTTCTTCAGACTTATTTCGTTTTTTGAAGTTATCCAATTTCTCTCATTTTCCTTACATAACTATATTTTGGGAAAGGTATTACTTTGAAAGTCTTTTTAATTTTCCTTTCTTTTTGCTAAGCTAAAGCGTTTGAAGTTGGTATTTCTTGAAGTTTTTCGAAATACTTCTCACACTCGACTGAGAGCGACAGCGCGAAATCTCTCCTTCACCTTGGATACTAGGTCAGGACTGCTCCTGCTACGACACTTCGTAACGGCGGCCCCAAGTTTGCCGCTTCGATCAGTCACTTTCTGTTGAACAAACTAAAACAGCTCCGTCACGGCTAGCCATGAGTACGGTCTTGAGAACACTGGGCTGTATAAGCGTCCGTATTTGCTCCCCTGGGTAACCCTTCACTCTCTGTCACACTGGGCTCCCCTTGGTGTATGAGCAGGTGGAACAGACCTTGGAACCTGCTTTCGACCACAATGAGAATTTGTGTCAGTACTGTAGCCTGATCTGGTTATTTTAATTTAACTTAGTTTAATTAAAATGTTTTCTACAATCGCCGGAGTGAAACCGACTCCCAGGTAGCTCAGAAAAGCCAAACTATCACTTATTAGTTTTAAGCTTGTTACCCAAGAAAGGAAAACAGAATAACTTTTCTAAACATATAAGTTTTAATTAGATACATATCAAATTAAATTGTATTCAAAAGTCAGGAAATAAAATTATAATAACTTTTGTAACTGAAATAGTCTTCTTCTAATATTAGATCTCGCTCGCTGAGACTCGGGCCCTGTCAGTTATTTATGGACCAGGTTATACATCGAGTAACTCACTTGACTCGTAGGCAGATTGTCGAAGTTGAAGGCTGTAATGACATCTAATTAGCGGGGACCGCAATTGACAGCGGAGCGTAAACATGAAGCTCGGTTCTAAACTCTTAATCGAGAAAAATAATATTAAATAACATGCTTACCTGGTGCTATCAGCGTTATTGCGGTCTGCAGGTGTGTGGAATGTGGCGAGCTGGTGAGCGGCAGGACCGAGGATACCAGTTTATCTTCTTCAGGACCTTGGAGACCCAGGTAAGCGGTGTTGTAATTATATTTAAGCTCGGGCCTTGTAGGCGGTAATTTTCCGGAAAAATGTGAACTTTGGCCCCGGCTCGCCGCTAATGTGCGGCGTGAAAATGACCCAAAGATAGGATTTGCGTAATTATAGATGCAGCCTCGCTTGGATGTCGTGCTTTCGTTGCGGCTACCTACAGGCTGGACTTCTGAGGCGATCTTCAGGCCGCTCTCACGTTACGTCGCCCAGGTCGTAATCAATAGTTTCAAAGCCGCCTAATTCGGCGTTTTGACTAGTGATAATTAGTTTCTTTGATCTAAAGTGTTCGCCGAGTGGCCGAGACCTGAAGAATTATTCGAGGAGCTTTGATCGGTAAAATCAGTGGGTGTTCTTGCAGCTTTCCCAACGGATAGCTCACAACAGAACCCTCCTGGTGAGAAGGAACAAAGGGGTAGTTTTGGCAGGTTTCTCACCGGATAGCGCACAACAAAATCCTCCTGGTGACACTAGGTGAGGGAGGAGGAGCAGGAAAATGCTCTCTTGAAATAGCTTCGGATCTGCTTTATATATCTTGGGCTGGTGTAATAAGCAGTTAAATCCGGTTTGACGGAGGAGGAATTCCTGCGTCTGCCGGCGATGACGTCGCTTATCGTCTTCCGCGCGGACTAACGATGCAACGCTCCGATACTTAACGTGTTTTACGTCAGGGAGAACGCGCGAATTAATATTTAATTACAAAATTGCGTTTGCGCTGGGCGAAGCGTTACCGTACTGAGAATCTTACGTACGAAGTTATAATCGTGCAAAACCTTTGTTAGGGGATATCGCTGGTCGCTGAATGAACTTTACACAAAAGCATGCGGTCAGTAAGTTACTTATTTCAAGTGGTAAGGTGTGCTAGTGACAGTTTCTGTTGGATTGCATTGCAAAGACATGTTTTTTGTATTTTGTACCATTAAATGAAGATATTATTCCAAAGGTGGGTTTTAATTCAGTTTTGCGGGTGTTTTCGAAAAAATGATATAAAAAAAAATGTTCAGCTTCATGTTATCACTGAATAGTCAAATTAATTACGTAGACTTCTTTAACACCCTGTATAATCTATAATAGACTTTTAATTCCTACTTGATGCTTTCCTTGCATACATGGGTTTGTCGTTTTCTTTCAAAAATTATTTTCGACGATCATATTATTGTCAGTATTATTTATTATCTTATCGTTGCTTATTTATAAGTTCTGTTTTGTCCTCTACTCTTCTACCATTAAAGTCCTCCATAATTATGACTTTCCTTCTGCTACTTTTCTAGTTCTTCAAGTTTCTTCTACATTTAGAGTTGGACTGTGGATTAGAATTACTGAAAATTTTTCAGGTAAGAAAGTCATTAGGACAAAAAGTCGTCACCGATTCACCGTAGGTACAATTCGCCTTCGAAAAATTCGCGTCAGAACATTCGCTATCGGCGGATGAATGAATAAAAATGCTACTCTCAATTCAGTGTAAATAAAAAAAACAGAAACATGTTTCGCACATTATTATTAATGCGCTCTAGATTTGACCCTTTTACATTGGTCCAACTATAATTCCCTTATTTTGAAATAGTAATATAACACTACTTAAAAGTCTAAAACAATGAGCCCCAGAAATTCTCCGAACAACAATTGCACGGTTTAGTAATAACTAGAAGAAATTTTAAAATAATTAAAAATCAACTCAGAGATAAACTGAGGTTATTATTTCTTTAGTATTTAAGCATTTCAAACAGTTTTTCGTGACGGCGAATCGGGCTGATAACGAATAGAGCAGACGGCATTGACCTACGGTGAATCGGCGATGGCAAATTGTCAAATCCGCATATAATCGTGTCTGCTATTATTCGAATACTGTTTTAAGATCCAATATTTCGTTCTCTTGCTTTTGTAGCTATTCTTCTTCCCTGTTCAATAGCTTTTTTTCTATCGTCGAGGTCTATAATCTTCTTCATGTAGTTCTTCTTTCTCAGAGTTCCAAATTCACACGAGGAGTATGCCGCTTTAGCCAGAAGTATGTAACATAATATTGTTTTTGTGCTTTCATATTAATTAGAATCCGGCAGCCTTCTTGACCTGTGAAAATGTAAAGGGGTTGATGTATAAGTTTTAAAAAAATGTAATTAAAACTATCTTACATAAGAACTTTTGACTATTATTAAATTGGATGGCTCGATTGATACGAGTTTGGTGAAAGGGTTGATTTCTTTTATTGGCTGGTGTGAGAATACTGTCTGCAGCTCAAAATAGCGTTGATGGAATACAATTAAAATTAGTTGAAAATTGAATTTGCATTAGAAATTAGAGCTGCATTTAACACATCTATTTTTCATTTCAGATTACGAAGATGACAAGTTTCCTCCAGTTGTGGATATTAGTTTCAACTCTTGGATACAATCAGGCGCTTGGGGTACCGCAAGATTTTCCTTGTATATACAATGGGCCAGACCATATGTTTTCCTGCGATAGAATCAGGAAACTTTGGAAACTATTCGATCCGCTTTGGATAGTGCCCAAGATGACTCACTATTTACTCTAGAAATATCTAACAGCCATTTAAGCTTCACATCTCCGAGGCCCTTCAACGGATCTGAAATGCAAGCATTGAAGATTATCAACAGCACCATTTCACAAGTGGCCACCGACTTCTTCCTAGGATTAACGTCTCTCGTAGAAATATCTTTCAAAGGCTGTCAAATAAAACAGTTTAATGAAAGGGCCTTTGCGGGGCTTAATAATCTCAGGCGCCTGTTGTTTTTCAATAATAAGATTGGAACTATGGCAAATAACTTGTTCGATGACCTCACATCCCTTTTTTCCATTATATTCACCGATAATGTTGTTCTTGATCGTGATGAATCTACAAAAGGCGTTGATTTGTTTACTGTGGATAATTTACCATCCAATTTTTTGATAAAGTCGTCGCCAGCCCATGTAACTCTATTCGACAGCGGCATTATGAATTTGAAGCCTGATACTTTCAGAGTACTTGAAAAAACAATTTCCTTAGTGCTAGCTGACAATGCAATTGAAACTTGGCATTTAGATACATTTAAAGACATGGTGTCCTTGAAATGGCTGTTGTTGGAAAATAATCGTCTAACAAAATTAGAGCGCGGTGTCTTTGCAAGTTTAAGCAGTTTGACGAAGTTGAATCTGGAGCATAATCAGCTGACCAAAATACCTGAAAACGCTTTTGAGGGTGCTCCTCTTATAGACGAGCTAAGTCTATCACATGATGGAATGGTGGAATTGGAGTCTGATGCTTTTACAAGATTGCTGGGGATGAAATATTTATATCTTGATCATAATCTAATTGCAAAACTTTCAGTTGGGATATTCCGGAATAACATTAAAATTTTCGAATTAAAGCTTAGCTATAATGCTATTACGGAAATTGACGATAAAGTGTTTAGCAATTTGAGGAAAATAATTAATCTATATCTAGGGAATAATCAAATTCAACAAATTCAAGCAGATGCTTTTCGCAATCTGGAGTCACTTCAAACACTAAATTTAAACAATAATAAAATAGCCACAATATTGGAAGACCGGTTTAAGGATTTAGTCAGCTTAGGGGGTCTATCTTTAGGTAATAATAAAATCTCATAATTACCAGATAATATCTTTGAAGATCTTTCGTCTCTCCAACTACTCGATCTGGAAAACAATCATATTCATGAGCTAAATCCTACTGATTTCAACGGTCTTATATCACTTACGCCGTTAAACTTAGCAAAAAGTAAAATAGAAGATTTACAAACAGACTCGTTCAATCCAACGACACAGTTGATTTACTTAGATCTGCACCATAATTCGATGAAAGCCCTTAAGGTTGGACAATTCGATAAACTATTGCAACTGGAAGAACTGTATTTGCAAAATAACGTTATCGGTTCTGTTGAAAGTGGCATTTTTTCTGGGCTACCTATGTTAAATTTAAATACTATAAATATATCCTGTAATACAATCAGCGTTATTAATCTTTGTGGTACCAAAGGGGGTCCGCGTGGACCCCAATTTAGGTTTTTTCCGTATATAATTCCAGTCGTTCCATTTTGATAGTTCTCCTTCTTTTACAATGCCGTTTTTACATACTCTCAGGTGTGGCTATGCATAAAAATTGATTTTCATTCATAATTTTTGAGTTATTTACGTTTTTTCAGTTGGGGTCCTCACGGACCCCCCCTTGGTATTCAAAGGTAATTTTTTGTTTTTCGTTTTTGCTTCCATAAATGTAACAGTTAGTTGGGAACAAACGTTTGACAACACTGAAGAGACTGCACGTACGCTTGTCAACGCTGTAGTACCACTCTGTACCACGTGTGTTACAGTGCATCTTGCGGTTGCATGCTCAATTAGTTTGTTTAGTGTTGTTGATCATGGCGTTTGCAGTACGCCCTAGTGTATCAAAGCCTCGAGCTACCACTTCAACAAAGCGATATCTAACCGACGAAGAACTTAAGAAATTGATAGAAGAAAGCGACGATGAGGATTATGAATGTTTGAACTTGTCAGAATCTGAGGATGAAGACATCATTGAAGAAAACGACGCAGTAGACGATGTAGTAACAGCTGATGGCTATGACGACTTGGATAATACCGACTCAGACGAAGAGGCGGATACTTTGATTGCAAAATATGGGATGCAATGGAAAACCAGGCCGTATACGTACACCCGAAAAACAAAGCACAATGTTTTGAAGAAATCTTCGCATTTGACAGCAAGTGCATCTAATTTTTCGACCATAAATGAAGTATTGTGGCTTTTTATTTGTCCAGAAATCGTCGACATAATTGTAAAACATACAAATTATAAAGCTGAATTAGTTTATTATAAATGGAATGAAAATCATCCCAATAAAAAGAAAACATGGGTCCCAATCAATTCTGTCGAAATATGTGCCTATATTGGGTTATTATTTACTCAAGGAGCTCTGAAAGCGCGTAAGGAGCCAGTCAGTTTTTTATGGTGTGAACAAGAGGAATACTGTAGGTCAATATTTCCAGGAACAATGTCGAGAAACAGATTTTCTGCACTAACAAGTTTTATGCGCTTTGACAACGTAGATACTAGAGAAGAACGTAAACAACAAGATAAACTAGCCGCATTTAGGGAAATATTTGATATTTTTCTGGAAAAGTGTAATCGTTTCTTATATCCAGCATCCCATTTGTGTGTTGATGAACAATTAGTCGGTTTTCGAGGCAAAGCACCCTTCAGAGTTTATATGAAGAGCAAACCCGACAAATATGGTTTGAAACTGTGGGTCCTTGCTGACACTGAGACTGCTTATGTTCACAACTTACAAGTTTACTTGGGCAAGGAAGGAAATCGCCCAGAAAAAGATCAAGGTAAAAGAGTAGTACTTGATCTCACAAAAAACATACAACCTGGTCACGGAATCACTACCGACAATTTTTTTACAAGTATTCCTTTAGCCAATGCACTACTGGAAAATGGTCTAACACTTTGTGGCACAATGAGAAAGAACAAGACGGATATCCCACAACAACTTTTACCTCAACGCAGCCGAAGTACTCACACAAGCAATATATACATCTTCCACATGTCGGCCAGCGAGAGAGCGGGGCACCCTGCAGTCTTTTATTCGATACTAAATACTTAACGTCAAATTAATGTGAAACGTGAATCACGCCTTGGACATTTTCACTCACGTTCACGGCCCGATTTTCAAATATTACTCACGTTTACGACGGGACCAGCCGTGACCCATTGTGACTCGACTGTTTTCACGTCACGCGCCCGTCTCTAACAGCTACTGTTAAATTGGGAATAGTTTATTAGAAAGGTTCGAGCATATAAGTTGATTTAGTTGGCATAGTTGTTTGGTAACATCAGAGCTTAGATCTTAATTTGTATTAACTGACAATCTGGAAAGCCAAACTCAAATGTTTATCTGAAAAGGTCAATTATGAAATGTTATAATAAAATATATCATTTAGAAATGTATCCAGGAATGTTAGATTGCACAAAAATTGGTATAATGAAGAAGAACAAGAACAGTTAATAATAATAAATAGACTTCATGGAATAAATAAATCTGCAGAGGATCTGGATAAACTGCATAATAGTCCCTAATAGGTATCCTATTTGAATTGGAATTTCATGTGAGTACTATCAGGTGAATACATTTACGATTGGACTAGAATTGGATGCACACTGCATGTGAATGTACGGTTGGACGTGGAAAATTTGTAACCATATGGATTTCTACATCTGAGTTGGATCTTGACGTATGGAGCATCGATGTCTTGTGGGACGTCGCAATTGTCCTATAATAATTGGATAAAGAGTAATGTTGTCACTGCTGGAAGTAAGGAGATTTTTAAACACAGAGACCTTACATTGGAGGTGAAGGCAGCTTGAATGGCTACTAGCTTGGTGGACGTTACAAGGAGGGGCGGTTCCTGCGGCCTTGGATTTTAACAGTAGTGGTGTCTGCATTGGAGTTATAGAGGAGAAGATCAACAACCGTCGCTGTTACAGGAAGCCTTGTTCTGCCAAAGTTTCTGGAGGATCAGGAGACAGACTGCTTGTGTTGTTTCGACTGACATCTTGTGAGAAGTGCTACAATGAGCTTAAAAAAGGTATATGTTAAATAAATTATCTAAAACAAATAAGTACCTAATACTGAGGGAGTTACATATTTGAAAGAACTACTTACTTTAATAGATATTTGAAATAACAATATGTCAGAGATCACTTTGGCAGAAATGTTAGAAATGTCATAATTTATAAATAATACTTTGTTGTACGCTGATTAACTATCACAAATAATGATTTGAATATGCATGGACCTAACTTGAGTTAAGAGTAGTCATTCTCATAGAACTAGCAAAAAAGAAATAAAATGAAATAGGGCATATATCTGACATTAACTTATTAGAATAAAAAATTATTTCAATACAAGAGTAAGATTATATCGAGAGATCCAAAAAAAAACTGTTCCTCATCGGGCTGTGGAAATTCAACGTATGAATAATATGTTGGTGACACTGTACGTCAATGTCAAATTCGAGGTTTGCAGGTTAGGATTTGCATCATTTTGTGTCATAACTGACGGAAAACCTAACCTGATAACCTCGAATTTGACATTGACGTACAGTGTCGCCAACATATTATTCATACGTTGAATTTCCACAGCCCGCTGAGGAACAGTTTTTTTTGGATCTCTCGATATAAGCTTTAATTTTTGAAAAACAATCTGATTTAATTAAATCGAGTAAACTAAACAGCACCGAGAGGAGGTGTATAGCAATATACAAAGTTTTAATACATCGATTCCTTATAAAAAACGTGTTACATGTAACAATATGCCGATTCCAGATTCCAAATTGTTCGATTTCTTTCGGGCTCATCGCGAAAAGGGTACCCAATGAAGTCTTTAGATGACACGTAAAATATGGGATAAATTGGATTTCGTCTTCTGCCTCCATATTAGCTTTGAAATTAGCAAAAAAGACACAAAAAAATACTTAAAGAAATCATAAACATAGCTTTAATCAGCGCGAAAATTTTTCTTACTTTAAAACTTTTGCATAGCTCTACTAGACTCAATTGGGGCCTGTATGAAGCCTTCTCTGTAATTTTTCTTGCTCAGCTTGAGTGAAGCTTCAGTATCAGTCTTTATTGCTCTTTCAACTGCTTGAGAGTGGCATGGGAGACGTAGTAGAGCCAAGCATTTTATTCCTTTTTGTAAGACATGGGGTATCAGTTTTAGTATTGGTGGTTCCGTCATTTTATCCTGCCAGTCAATAAGATCGACGTAGGATGATGCATCGAGGTTTAGAGACGGGAGCTGGAACAGTCAAAGTCTATTTTTGCTTAGAATGCTGCGACCTTTCAAAATGCAACGTGCGCCAAGTTCACGGATGTGCTGTTGAGAATCGATCAGAATTGCCAGCAAAACGTTTTCAGGGTGAGCGAAATAACCATTGCTTTGAATTACCGGATCGACAATGGCTTTCAGTTGTGCGGGCAAGTATCTATGAGTTGTTAAAGATGTCGTACTCCATCTTTACAGGATGGGTGAGTTTTGATTGCCAACCAGGTTAGAGCGTAAGCCTTGACGACATACGTTGCAATTTCAGGCATCGTCCATAAAAGGCCAATTTTTCGGTCTAGATACATAAATAAGTATTATTGTTTACTTAATAAAAAAAATCATAGGAGCTTATAACTATGCTTCCTTTTTCCGAATAGTTTTTCAATGGACTATAGATATGTCACAATAACCTTTCTGAATTAGGTGGCTGCGCTGTAGTTTACAATTTTCATGTAAAAATGGTGAAAATTCTTGTCTACCTGTTTTCGGGAAAATGCAAAACTGTTTGATTACTAGAAGGGTACTCTTAATTTAAAGAAGTATAAATAATTAGCATTTGATTGCGAAATTCATGGTAAAGAGTGCAGAAGTTATCAATATCGTACACCATTTATCAGACGAGTAAGCTTATATTTTTCTGAAATAATAAACCTTAAATGTTTATGCGCATCAAAACCAGTATAAATATGCGATGAAAAAATTTGGAAACATTTGTTCAAATTGCTTAGATAACAGTTTATTTTTCGTCGTGTTAATCAGAATTGAAACGATATAAGAGGTTACCAAATCATAGCTAAATAGTCTGCTTTTGGGTTGAGGATAGCAGTTTGCTGTCATCAGTTGTTTGCGTTCCTATTGCGAAGTAAAGATGTTACATAAAGAACAGGTAATTGTTATTTAAACTTTCTTTTGCTTAACCATGTAACTGCTATATGGCTTACTTCCAATATTTTTATTAATAATTTAACTGAATTTACTTACTGCGGCAATTTACTTAAAGTTACAACTTTTACCAAGTGTAGAATGGTAGATCTGAATTTTCCGCAAAAATATAAATAAATAGTTATTTCTACACGTTAGGAAAAGTGACTAATTTCCTTAGGAGGTGCCAAGCATGCAGAGGACGCAAAAGGCACACTTTTTCTACGTGTTACACACATAATTTTTTCTAATACGGTATCGATGATGTTCACTTTTTGAGAATTCATTGGAACTTTTGAAAATTGAGTAGTTTTTGGTCCGTATGGAAATCAATGAACGTAAATGACTACTAATTGAAAATTCTGAAATTCAAGTAACTTGATCGTTATGAAGATCAATGTAAACACTAATTGTTTTTTCCACACTTGTTAGGAAAAGCAAGGTAGTAATTTTCCTAACAGAAATTAATGTGGAAGAGTAAGAGCCTTTGATACAGAATTAGGAAATAGTAATTTATGAAACAAGTTGCAAAATGTGGATGTTTTATTTACGAGTTATAAATGTTGTCTAACTCGCTTGGACCGTTGGACAATTACGACAAGTGAAACAAATACTCATATTTTCAACGTATTCCATACATGATTTTTTGCAATGTGTAATAAACACAACATTTTTAGATATTCTAGCTAGGTCATATAAATATGCCACAAAGGGTGAAAAATAGTATATTATTTTACTAGTTTAATAAGATGAAATATTGTAGCAAGAGTGTTCCAATGGAACGCCAGTTGCCATGCCTTTTATTAAACAAGTATAATATCTACTTGCATACCAATAATCAAAAAATTTGGACTTTAACATTTCATATATGTCACAATCTGCCAGTTGTTTAAAGCATGGTAGACCGTTTTAAAAATTTTTATTAGAAAACCACAATGCAAAACTGTATAATAGACTCTATTGCAGCACCTTTTTCGGTGTTAGTATAACCATAGTGTGGCATCAAAGCAGATAAACTTACTTTTTCTAATTTGTTAGGAAAAGTTCGCACTTTTCCATATCAATTTACATCAATTTTAGTTAGGAAATGACAGTTTTCCACATTAATTAAAGCAGTTAGAAAGTGATACTTTCTGTTTTCATAAACGGTAAATGAGTGAGATACTAAGCGTTTATTAATGTAGAAGATTGACTCTTAAAAAAATATATTGTATCTGCCGACGATTTGCTGACTGAGCGTTAGCGAGGTCAGCAAACATTCATCTCATGCTGAAATAACTTTTATTTCCAAACTTGGTGGACAAATAACTATTTTTAAAGTCACCAATAACGACATGAAGTAACTTTTTTTAATAATGAAAAATAATATGTCATTTTGACATTAATAAAGACATTTTAGTACAGGATTGCAAAAAATAGTTTTCCGACGATCTCTCTATAAAATGTGATTTTATGGAAACGTTTTTCGTCCGGAAACAACGTTTTTCGGCCTCAACAAATCTTATAATAGTTTTTTTTTTCAAATTATGTAAAATTGTAATATGCACCTCGGGCGAAAACTACTTTTTTAAAAAATCGGCAGTGAATTACCTTGAAATCGTAATTAAAATACGAGAAGTCAGCAGTGAAGTAATCCATTGTTTAACGACTTTTTGTAGGCGACGCCGACGGGCCGATAGATAAACCTCAATTGACGTTAACATAACCTACAAAACTTGGTGCAATTTTAAGTTTTCTCGATTAAAAAAAAATTATGTACTCCTCGGCACTGAAGTTTCTTTTTTTCCCGCCTTGGCCCTACGGGACTCGGCAACTAAATTCGCATTCGTTATAAAAGCTAAACTTCAGTGCCTCGCTATACAAACTACTATTTATGCCCTGCATGCTTGCTGGGATCGACTATCGCCCTCGTCCTTAAAAAAAATTCGTTCTAGATACATAAATAAGTATTTTCGGTCTGGTTTTTCCTTTTATTACTTAATTCCTTAGTATATATTCTACAGGATGTTTCGAAAATATGGTGCCAAACATAACCCATATGATCCCACGGTATTTTTTTTTTAAATTAAAAGCTGATTTGTGATAATTTTATCAAAAAATAACTTTATTGATACAAAAATAATAATTTAATTTTTTTTCCCCAAGAGTTTTTCAGAAAAACACCTGTACTCAAATGAGTACAGTGGGCACATTAGGTGTAGTAAAAAAATAAAATAGAACAGTTTAAGTATATAATTTGTTGGAACTGAACACTTGAAAATATAGGTTAGGAGTGAAATTCGATGAAGCAGTCACGTTCTAAACAGAGGGTTACTTCACATTTCACACAGCTCCATCTTGCACGGCTATGACACTGACGGCACCTAAGTTGTTTTTCCAACTTTTTAGGAAAATGTCCGCCTTTATCTTGAATAACGCTGTTTGGTACAGATCCGGAGGGTCTACCTTTAACAAAACTGGATTTTTCAAAACATCTTAAATAATGGCGAGCGACGCTTCTTGTAAATTTCAATAAGTCTAAATTGGTGGAACTGGATAGTTGATGCAATTTCCAGGCGTTGACTGTTGTAACATTTAGCATATGAGTAAATAAACTCCACCACCATTTTTTCCCTTGAATACTGACTCTATAATTGTGTACTCCTTGATCAAGCAAGTCCACCCCTCCCATATACGAGTTATACTTAGAAAAAGGTTTAGGCTGAGGAACATCAATTTTTGCTTTTGCCGTAGAACACCAACGTTTTACTTTAGATAGTGGCTCGTTAGAATCGTAATTGGAAGCCATGGTCAGAATATTATTATCTTTCCACCTAACAAACAGTAAAGCATTTAGCTCATCGTATTTGCATTCGAAGTATCCTCGCTCCTTTTTTTTTCATTTCGTTGGAAGGTGGCAACGGACATTTTTTTATACGGTTGTCCCTTACTGTTCCTGTAGCTCGAACTCCCAAATCTTTCAACGTTGACATCAGATCATAAGAGGTGAAGTAGTTATCAAAGAAAATAACATGGTCAGATGGTTTCTCAACACATTCTAAAAGCTCCAGGACTATCTTTGACCCTAATGGGAGCGAGGACTGTACTGTATCATTGATTTGTGCAAGTGCATTCTTTGCTTTAGCACCACAATACGTGTCGAAAGCATAACAGTATCCTGTTGAACTACACAGCATCCAGTCCTTGTACCCAAATCGAATGGGCTTCCCTCTTATGAACTGTTTTGAAGAATGGTGTCCAAAATATTTGACCATGGCTTCATCTATTGAAAGATATTCATGAAAAATTCCCCATTGTCTAAAAGATTTATTTAGTAAGTTCACCAATGGTCTAACTTTTGCCATTTTATCGCTTTTATCTAAGTTGCTGTTGTCAGCCAAGTGCAAATAACGTTTTATCTCTTGAAAACGATTTCGTGACATTGCATTTCCAACTATTTCAATTTTGCAATCGTCGTCCAAGCTCCAGTACAGGCGTTCCCTAGGCAGTTTATGATATCCGCTCAACAGTAGTATTGCGACAAATATTTTTATATCTTTGGCAGAAATGGAAAAACTATGATTACCTATTTTTCTGCAATGCATATTGCTTTGTTTCATTTACTACATGTTGAATGATCTCGTCATCAAATAATTTTTCAAAAACCTCAACTGGGCTAAGCTCTTTTAGTTCATGTTTCATGGTATTCTGACGGTTGAGACATCCATCTGTTGCTATCATACTCATATCAATGGCATTATTAGTCCATTTTGGTTCTATTTTTTGTTTTTTTATTGATGGTGCTGTACTCACCTGGATCTGACGGCGAAGTACCGAAAGCGGTATATTATAGTCGTCACTATCACTGTCACTAAACTGAACTTCTACCTCTCCTGGGACATCATTAGGAAGATGGCTGGATTCTAAATGATCCTCGTCGATGTCTTCTTCATCAGTTTCAACATCAACTTCTGGAGGGATTATAACTATGTCAATTTTATCATACGATGTACTTGCAGTTGCGCTTTCTACTGCGGCCTCAAGTCGAGAAAAACGTTTTCCATAAAATGTAAGCGTATTTACAGTTGTTGCATCCTCTATGTCCATCGTTATTTGAAAATTAGCCTATAAAGAGTTTTAGTGTTTAAGATTACATATAAACCCACTGTACCCAAATGAGTACGGCAAAGTTTTAGCGGGGCTGTAGAGCAAGCAAAACTACGTTTAACTTAGTGACATAAATTATGTGGTCTTTTACATACCTTTTATTATAGATGCACTGATAAACACACAAAACTCCCAAAATTACACAAAAGAAATTCAAAATTGCAAAGCCTTGCAATTGCACGTGCATTCGCTGTCAAACAAGAATTCACAAAACGTATACTAATCGTCGTTAGTGATCAAAATATTAACTACCGCAAACTTTAGGTAAGCAGTAACCTGTAAAAACCGATTTAGTTCGTAAAAATATTTCTAGATGCCACTAGTAGTAAAAATTAGCACGGCCAACTAAATTAAATACTATGGCCTGAACATAGGGAACACCCGCTAAAGACATCTATTAATTAATACTGAAACGTAGATTATTTATGGCGGCAAATTTAAATATTTGACATATGAAATACAATACCGTCAACCGGGGCTAAGTGGATCTGCTGGGCCAAAGTGGATCACAACTTCCTGCTGTATTAAAATGCATAATCGAAAACCTGTAACGTGCTTGCCAGTTTTGCCGGCGCAAGTCAGTCTTGTCTTTATCTATGAGTATGAGTCAGTCTAACACAGAATGGTGGTTGTGCTCACGTGTTAATTTTCATAAACAAAGGTAAGTTTACATAAAACACTATACATTCTAAAATTCCGAAATGTAGATTTACCGAAACCTCAAAATTCGTTTATTTGCACAGACGATCCGTTAATATTTATGTGTATTTGACCCGCGCATATCCATAACCTAACATCTGACTTAGAATAATGAACCGGCAAGATCTTTGTGTTTTAAAGGGGAGCCCCTGTGGGATTTTTTGAATAAACTGATGTCACTTCTTGGGGCAAAGTAGATCTCATCAAAAAAATTGTTTTTAGTCCCCTAATCCTCTTTTATTATTAAAATGGTTGATGCATTTTATTAAAATTTTGGTATTTCCAGTGTCGTTTCATATGGGGATTAGGAGAAAGTTTTCAAAGTAGAAACTGAACGTTTTTGTTTTACAAATTTGTTCCAGATGGTTCGTAAATATCAAAAGAAACTACTAACTAGGCAAATACGGCAAAAGGAGCTACGACCCCGTGCATTTGGAGAATGCTGTTCGCCCTGTAGAGATGGAGTGTCAATAAACTGTTGACCGTTTACCACCTTATGTTGTCTATACGGCAAAACACATGTATGAGGGCTGGAAAGAAGGTGGCCTTGATGGTTCAAGGTACAATAGAACTTTAAGTGGCTGGTTTGATTCTGATGTCTTAGAAGATTGGTTCTTTTCCATAATGCTATCCTATTTTAGGAAGGTTGATGGCAAAAAAGTCTTAATCGGTAATAATTTGAGCAGTTATATCACAGTAAACGTTCTCCAGATATGCGAGAATAACGACATCCGTTTCGTTCTATTGACACCAAATTTAACTCACATGCTACAGCCATTGGACGTAGCTCATTATGCACTGCTCAAACGTAAGTAGAGAGAACTCATGGAGGAGTGGAAATTGAAGAATCCTGAGGTTTTACCCAAGACAATTTTTCCCGCCAAACTTAAAAATGCTGTTTTGAGACTCGGGCAACACTTGAGTGCAAATGCTCAAGCTGGGTCCAAAGCCTGTGGAATTGTGCCTTTTGAGCCAGAAGCAGTTTTATCAAAGATTAAAACAAAAAATGGGATTCAAGAAGCACGGAATTCCTGGACAGATGTAATCGTAAACCATGTGGACCAACTGAAGACCGGCTACGCCACTACACCAAAAAGGGGCAAGAAGATGTCTGTACCTGCTGGGGAAAGCATTGGTGTCTCCGACCTAGCTGTAAAAAGACCTGAAGACATTAAGAAGATGAGAAGTCCCAGCATCAGTAGTGCCAGTGATATCAATGATCGCGATATCGATGCTGATTTCGACGAGGTTGAGGAAGATGAGGATCTACAAACTGGTATTATAAGAAATGCTGCAAAAGATATGAACAGCATTTACGAAATTGGTGAATCATCTAAGACCATAACAAAGCCAGACCCAGTTCCAGAAACCTTTGAAAAGGACGAATTTGTTATTGCAAAGTTTGAGACTAATAAACGAGACCGTCACTTCATTGGAAAGATTGTGGAGGTGGGTGAAGAAGAATTTACTGTTAGCACTTTGCAAAAGAAGAGCTGAACCAAAGAATATATCTTCATTTATCCTCAGAATATAGATATTGCCTCCATATTGCGTGGGCAAATAGTGAGGAAAATCACAATTAAACATTCCCGAAGAAGTCGCTAAGTCTTTCACCTGAGGAACAACGAAGCAAAAATCTTGTGTTTTTTATCTATTTTTTTGAGTTCTTTGTTAGTATTTTTCATTAATTTTTCGTTATGCCTAGGTATATTTTATAAGTAGGTACCTACCTACCAACAGAATTTAATTTTTTGTTGATAAAGACATATTTTGACTGTATAGACAGAGACTGAGAATAAAGGACTTCTTTTTGAAGATTTCCATTGATTTTAATGATTTACATTGATTTTTTCCCTACGAAATCTTTCAATTTTTACTTAATTTTGATGCACTTATTATGTTTAAAGTTAAATTTGTATGATTTTAAATGTGTGATTCACTTTACCCGGAATTATGGATAAAGTGGATCACTATATAGGGCAGGCCACGAAACGTGTAGCCGCTGACAAATTTTGAATGCAACCCAAATTACAGATATCATTGCCACCTAGATTGCCTCATTTATTATGAGGCAAAAACAGATCACAGTAATATCATGAACGCTGACACATGACAACTGTCACAGAATTAATTCGAGAACGATACATTTTTATTTTCATACATGTACAGGAAACAAACTCAACCAAACATAAAAAATTAAATAACTTTATTGTCGTGTATAAAGTATAATACAATATTTTTTTCTATAGCAAGAACTTTAACAATTTCAAAATAAAATAAGGACAGTCAATCACATTTCAAAATGTCAGTAGCTAGATTGGGTTGCTACGATAATACGAAGCTGTCATATTTAATTTAAACAAAAGTTAGAAAATTAAATTACACTATCTATCCTTGATGTTAAAGTGCTACTTTATCTACCCTTGCTGTTAAAGTAAAACTTGACCTTTTGTTTTGAGTTGATAAAAGCACACTTTAACATGTACTATAGAAAAAAATTATAAATTCTCTGTTTTAAATTATGAACAGTAATATCCCAAGTGCATTAAATTAGCCGATTAAATTTTGACGTTTTCTGTCTGAATGTTGTGCTAAGAAATATGTCGCTCAACAAGAATCCTGAAGACAGTTGGAATTCTTCTTCTAATAACGTTGATTCTGACTGCTCCTCTTCATCCACGTTAGAGGCCAACATATCGTGAGTAATACAGTTCTTTTCCTCATCAAGTTTTAGAGGGGTGGCTAGACATGCCTCGGAACCTTCTTGTGCGTTTTTATTAACTGTAAAAATTACAGCGGAAGGTTTGCCTAAAATATACCATCGTAAGGGATATTTAATATCAAGGGCAGTGGGGTGGTTGTTTTGACAGCCCATTCCGCTAACATAAGAAAATAAGTTCTCAGCTACATCCTGATTTAGATGGTACATGAGTATCTACTCCAAATCGTACTTTGATTTTAGATAGATAATTTATTTACATACAAAAAAAGATACAAAATATACATACACAATATATATACAATATGAAATACATACGATAGGTACCTAGTAGGAATTTTCCGAATATACAAAAATTCGTATTCGCGAATACGAATATCGAATACAAATACTCTTATGCATATTCGCGAATACGAATACGAATACATGACCTTGAGTGAATAATATCAACATCAACCTCGTTCTTGTACGCGCTGCAAATTTTAGAAATAGTATGGAAAATAGTTTTGTTGTTTTTTATTTACTGTTATAGAATGGTTAATATTTAAAAAAAAAATTTATTTAATATATGAATGCCTGTTTTATATTTTTATTAAAATTCTTATCTAGATTTCTATAATTTTAATGTCAAATACTCGTATAATATTCCTGTTAATTTTGGCGAATACGATTACGAATACAAATATGGAAAATGTAGCGAATACTCGCGAATACGAATACGAATACGAGTATTCAGAACATCCCTAGTATCTAGGTGCTGGAGCACCTGTATGTATCAGAGAGTAGTATTTCTATATAATATTCAAATAGAACTAAAATACACATTTTTAAATTAAATTTTTATAGTATATTATGATACTAGTGTATAAGTACACTTTTAAAGCACGTGCGACGAGTTTTAAAGCACAACGTGCGAGCGGAGTGCTTTCAACGTCGCTAGTCCTTTAATGGCTCTTATATGATCGTAATAGAAATATAAAAACTTAGTTTGGTGATACTTTTTTCGTCACATTGTGTTAGATATTCTAGGTTATGTTGATATTCAAACTTACGGCAAAGCGTGTTTTAATAAATTATTAAAATACTCCTCCAATGGCAACGTGTTAAAAAGACGTAATTCGAGCACTAATATTAAGAGTGCTACAAACGTCACTTTCGACACTGGAAACTGTGCAAAAAGTTGTCATTTTGACACGATCGTAGAAAAAATAGATTTACATATAAAAGGTCTAGATTATACAAATTTAATTCTAAAATAAAG
Organism: Agriotes lineatus; assembly: GCA_940337035.1. Classification (NCBI taxonomy): domain Eukaryota; kingdom Metazoa; phylum Arthropoda; class Insecta; order Coleoptera; family Elateridae; genus Agriotes; species Agriotes lineatus. The sequence goes on from CALNHX010004580.1 coordinate 38,416, forward strand.
AGAAGTCACAACTTTTAGCTAATATCTACATTAAAAAGGAGAGACTACAAGTTATATGCTACAAAACAGATTAGAATTTTCTACAATAAAGAGTTTGCTATCTGAAAGCATTCCGTTAATATTATGACATCATGAAATATTAAATTGTTCAATTAATATAAACAACTGGTCTATATTCTTATTTATTATTTAAAATTTTGTTATTTACTACAATTTTTTGTTTTAATATTTTTTCGTTCACAAGTTGGCCATTCAAGTTTGTCTCAATTAATTTCAGTTGTCTTACGATATCATCTTGAGATAAACATACACACTTAACAATGACCGGTTGCTCAGTAACATGCCCTTTTGGAATGGAATAAGTCCTTTGTGTTTTCCGATCCGCAAACGCAGAATGCTGGAATTAACCTCATCGAGAAGTGCGATTTGTTCTTCAATATCAACTTCACATGCGTGGTTTTTACAATCGTACTTGATGGACGTATTAAACAAATCAAACCAACCGTTGATTAAGTTACCGCAATAATCAAAAGCTTTTGAAATGCTTTTTGATAATAGTTGGCATGCAGGCGCAACTTTTTGTCATTGACTGCCGGTCACGTTCAAGTGATATTGATTGACTTTATACGTGATTGTAAGTTCTGCGTTAGTCACTGACTATAACTTTTCAAAACAGGATTTGTCAATAATTCTGTTGTCATTATTAACGTTGATCTAAAAGAGGATTCCTCAGAAGCTTCAACAGACGAGGCGCGTCAGCGAAGACAAAAATGTTCATTGATAGATCGTAACGATGCGAGCAAAAACACTGTTGGTCGTGTCCAACTCCGAGTTCCGACCAAAAACCAACATTTCCTGGACCCATATCACTAGTAATCGATACAACAGGGAAGCCAGCATTGTACATTTTGGTTGCAATTTCATCAATGATATTCTTCGTCATTTTTTGATCGTATTTACAAAAAATGGGCTGTTTCCAGTTTCCGACCAATCCGCGAGGCATCACTGTCTGACAAGTTTTGTGAGGATCTAGCTTCTGCTCATTTGTCTTGTCTATACAAATTTGATTGGATATGTAAATCTCATCAAACGACAAAACCGTTAAGCGCTCTAAGGTACTCATGTATTCACCTTTAGTCTTCATTAAAGTTATCACATCATCCAAGGTTGCCTGACTCAAGTTCAAGAGCGTAAAGTTGATAAGGCAGCGAATAGGTACCCGTGAGATCTCAAACATCGATAAGCTCTGGGCTTACGCTTCTCAATGATATCGCTGCAGCAATTTCTTCTGAAGATCACTTAGCTTTTTTCCTTTCTGGATGCAAGAACATGATTGCCCAGGCGTGAAGATTTTTCCCAGTACCTTCCGGATCTTCTCTGCTGCACTCTCTTCCGAAGCTTTCTTCTCTCACGCTAAGTCGGCGTTCTTCGAGTTCCTGCTCCAGAAATAAGATCATAGCCTTGACGGTTTCCTTCTCCAATAGACAACCGCAACTGCAAACAATACACGTCTTGTTAATTCGTATTTTTGGAAGTGGATGATTTAGACTATCACAGATCAAAATCTATTTAATTTATGTACTAAGAAGAGACAGTCCCTCCTGCATACGTTTTTCCTTACCAGCTTGAGATGTCAGGTGAGCTCGATGCACCATCACCCATCGGAGTCTCTGACCTGACCAGACTCTCTGTGATGTTACTTATTTCATCACAATCCATCATCGTAGCTAAAATTTCCTCTACTGCAGCTCGTCGTTCCTATTTACCGGCTCGCTCTACACGTTCGTCCAACTTTCGCTTCCTTTTCATTACTAGAATGTTTGGAGACACTTGGAGGCATGGTTGGAAGGTGTTTGGGAATTCCAACGAGGGTACAGCATCTTGTCTCAAAAGTCTTGCTGTTTTTGAAGTGTAATTCAACAATTGGTGCTTCAGAGGTACTTCGTAAGCACTACTCGCGAAGTGGATTGAACATATATAAGCTGTATGTGAAGCAAATAGCATACATTAAATACAAATTAAACCAAATATTTTTGATTTACCATTTTTGAGGTTAATTTTAGCTTTCCGCTTACAGGGGGTTATCAACTTTTTCGCTACACCAGCATCCTTTGGAAATCCGAAATATTTTATTTCGGCACCCTTAGTTTATTTATTGTGATTCTTACAACTCGAAACGGCACAGAACGGCATTATTACTATTAAAAAACTAAACACAACGTGTACTCGCTAAATTGACGGCCTCAAGATTCTCCTAGATACTGACTTCACTGCGCAAACACGACGAATTTGGGTCGGCCGTCTAGCACACCACGTTATTCTCCACCATGGAAATTGCGTTAAATTTCAACAAAACAATACACTTAGATTTCCCGGTGCAGTGCAGCTAACCTTTTAATTTTTAAACGTCACATTTTGACATTTGAGCTAAGAAACACACCAAAATGCTTGTAAATTCTCACAATAGATGGCTACAGCTGGTGTTCCCTACGTGCTTAAACAAGCGTCCACGTTCGATCAGCAGAGTTAAGCAACGCTCTCTCTGGTCAGAACTTGGATGGGAGTTCCACGGCTGTATCTCTCGGCGCCTCGCGATACGGCTGTCACGGAAGTAGTTGGTCCCGGCGGTCATAACAACATCATGACTGTCGTTAGTGGGGTTGGAAGTCCCCATAAATGCACAGCGACGCCTATAATTGGCCTAACGGCTGTTGGTTGAGTGCGAAATAAATAAATAAATAAATAAATAAATATAAAGGGTGTTTCATTAATAATTGGAAATATTTTAACTGTAGAATCCTGGGGTCAAAACATTAATATTTAACCCAACTTAGATAAAATGTGACTCCTTACTGAGATACATAGTGTTTTATTTAAACATTTAAAAATAATTTTTCCCGATTACTTTAAAACTATTCGACGTGTATGTATCATATTTGGCAGGAAGTGTAGACACTGTAAACCATGCTAAATTATGTTAAATAAACGTTTCTGGCTACTACCAGAGGCGTACGACAGGGGCAAGCGAATGGTCGACCCTTCCCAAATTCTACGCCACTTGCGGAATTGCCACTTTAGCACAATTTTTCGATTCTTTAATACTTTCTATGTAATTAACATACTCTCTCTTCGTAACGATAAAGTCATTATTTTTCGAGATATTTAAAGTTAAACATAAAGCTGAGCAGTTCTTTTGATTTTAATATGTATTAATTACGTCGGTGTTTTTTGTCATAAGATTACATTTATTATGCAAAAGAAACTTTAATCCGTATTAACAAAAAAACATAATGTTGTTTAATGAAATTTATTGAAACGAATACATAGATGCATTCAACATAAAAACAAATTGAGGTTCTGAAAAGAACCATTTTGTTATAATCTAAATAAAAGAACAATTTTAATAAACCACATTATGGTTTTTTGTTAATACGGATTAAACTTTCATTTGCGTAATAAATGCAATCTTGTGACAAAAAACACCGACGTAATTAATACATATTAAAATCCAAATAACTGTTCAGCCTTATGTTTAACTTTAAATATCTCGAAAAATAATATCTTTATCGTTACGAAGGAAGAGTATGTTATTTACATATAAAGTATTGGAGAATCGAAAAATTGTGCTAAAATGGAAATTCCGCCAGTGGCGTAGAATTTGGAAAGGGTCAACCAATTACTTGCCCCTGTCGTACGCCTCTGGTAGTAGCCAGAAACGTTTGTTTAGCATAATTTAACATGGTTTAAAGTGTCTACACTTCCTGCCAAATATGATACGGATACGTCAAATAGTTTTAAAGTAAAGGGGAAAAATATTTTTAAAATTTTTAAATAAAACACCCTATATCTCAGTAAGGAGCCACATTTTATCTAAGTAATTTTGGTTAAATATTAATATTTTGAGCCCAGGATTCTACAGTTAAAATATTTCCAATTATTAATTAAACACCCTGTGTAGTATACACACACTCTCCGCATTACCGTGCTTGTGCAATAAAGCAACATTACTGCTAGAGTCCCTGAACGGAGCCATCTCGCACCCATGGTTCCTGACTAGGTTCTAGGTTAATATTATCAGATTTAAGTCTCCTTTGCAGATCATAGGAGGATGCTATGCTGTGTGGCAGATTGCATTGTAAGAGAAAGATGCTATTTACGAAAGGAATAACTTCCACTCCTACTCCTGCTTTTCCGGGACTTCTTCTGCCTCCACAGTCGGACATTTCCATGTCATCGAGCGGTTTCTCGTTGGCAAAATTACGGTTTCAGAAGACTCTTACCATGCCTTCATGCTGAGTTTCTTCAAAACCGATGCAGAAAGCGCGTCAACGCCCTTTGAACTCGACTCGTCCGGCATCGGGTGTTCCAGAAATCGGTTCGAAAGCCCGGATTCTGGCGTTTTAATTTTTTAGGATGGCATGTGTGGAATGTCTTCCGGTGCTCCCGGTAACCAGGCTACCATCTTGATCAGTTTTAGGACAGAGTTGCCCTCTAAAAAAGTAAATTCAACGCCTGTCTCTAAGCTGATTTTGTGGAAGAATTCTCTCAGCCAGCTCTTGGAGAAGGCGTGGGAGCATATGACCGAAATGATCCCTGCTCATACTTTCTGAAGTCGTCATATTTTACTATGGAGCTCCGCATCTGGAGACCATCCATGTATTGGTCGAGGGTTAATTGAATTACATCGACATGTTCTACAGTACCATCTAAATGATTTAAAATAGCAAGGTAAATATTATTGTACAGTGAAAATGTCCTTATAAATGTATAGCTCACAAATGGCACCACCCATCAATCCAAACATTGGATCCCAAGACAAATTTATCGGAGCAATTAAATGTTCTTTAAATGGTAAAATATTGTCCAGATAACCTTATTAAGAGAATTAAAAATTGTATTGACCGAAAATAATAGAAACAATAAATTCGAATGAAGTAATATAAACTATGAACCACAGTCGCAAATAATTTCAGAACGATTTGTGTCTCACTAAAATTTAAAAAACAAGAGTTATTATAATATATCAAAACACGTCTGGTTACCAATTACATTTTTCCTTCGGCGAGTGCGTTATATAAGTATTTTTAAATATAAATATGTGTAATATAACTGGCTTGTATCGGAATTTTGAATTTTAATTTTTAAGTACTGCTATTAAACTTAACCCAAATTCGCTACATTCAGTTTAAAATCGGTTGCCTCGGGTAAAGCTAAACCCCATGGGTTCGTTGTACTCAAATATATAAAATACTGGAATAGCACAGTGTTGGAATAAGTTGTATGTGTTTAGATATATACAAAACGATTCGTAATTAAGAAAATGTTATGTACATAAATATAAAATAAACCTCCTTCTGGTTTTTCGTGTTCTGCGTCACTGACGGGATTGCAACCCAAATAGCACCTTAGTTTGGCTCTGTTACTGCTCCTGCACCCTCTTCAAGAAAGTTCGAATGAAGTACAACTGAGTGCACGTCAGTTTGAATGGGACAACTCCGTCGGACTTGAATCGGATCTCAAACAGGCTATATTTATGCCATCAATAAGATGGCGCTCGTTTGCTTTGACAAATTCAATAGGGTGTTGGTGACGTTTACGGCGAGTGTATTGCGCCTGGCTAAATGTGGCTTTCCCTTTGTGCATAAATTAGGTACTTTACGGAGTGGTATGAATTGAAAGTTGTTGTTATCAAAAAGGTTTACCGTTGGCTAATCTCTCAAAATCAAACCTAACATAGCTACTTGGATACAATTGCCTGCCGACCAACTCAATTACGGAGACGGTGTGTAACAGTTCTTTGAAAGAAATAAGCAAAACGGGCGCCAACGGTATTTTTAACAAAATAAGCAAGTGTATCCAAGCAGTAGAATGAGAATCCGTAAACTCAGTATCACAATAAATCTGAAAGAAAGCACAACTCAAACATCGGTGGCAGTAACAAATAATAAATAACCACAGTAAAATATCACAGTCCGCTAAACCAAAAGCGACGTGCTCAGCCAAAAGAATGCGGCCTCGAGAACGCTTCGGCTTCAACGCTGTCGAACAAGGCCAAAGTCAAGCCTGAAGATAACGATAACAAGCCCCACAGAAATCGCAAATTAACGAAAGCGTAAAACCAGCAATGCGGAATTACAGGAAGTGACAAAAGAACCGTAACAAAGTTTGTACTAATTGCCAAGTCCGCCTTTGACAGTTAGAATGGCCGGAGAAATCGTTGGAGGATTCGCGGTCAGTCGGGCCTCACGGCGGTCGGAACAATTTCGCCACGTCTAGGCACCTCTATTATGCTGACGTGGAGATCTTTTCTAAGTACGTAGGTAAGTCGGGTTTACCGTTAAATTTATGAAAAATTTGTGACAATAATAGCCTGAGGGAATCAGCTGGTGCTGGAATGTAAACAGATTTTCTAGTAAGATGGAAAGCCGACCGATACTAGCCGATCAGGGGAGATCAGGAAAGTGAAAATAGACCTGCTAATCAGGATAAATTGTTTTGAAATGACTGCGAGATCTCCTTATATACTCTTCGAGCACCTCATTATCGGGCCATTTCTAGAGGGGGTTGGAACTGCGTGGCGCATCGGTTTACGCTACGTCCGCGCATAGCGGCTAAGAACGTATTATCGAAAATCCGAATGCTATGAAGATGCAGACAAAGATTGCAATAGGAATTAGCGCCATTCAAACTTCTAGCACACTATTTGTGCCTTAGGTAAATTTGATGCGGGGGCTAGCATTGCAGCATATGTAATGCTCCACTTTTAAAATTTGCGAACAAAATAATAATTTATTAATTTTAAGTCGAACCTGTGAAACAATAACTGAAGCCCAACCAAGTATAAATCAACTTGCGCTTAAAGTCTGTTTGAGAGGATGAACAAATAGACAAAATTTAATAAACGTCCTCATCTCATGAATATAACGCAAACAATATATGCTCCAGGATTAATATCCAAATTAAAATTTCATCTCCAGCAGCGCGTCTCTTTTTTCTTCTTTCGATCGTTATAGAGTATCTCTCTAAAAACAAATCTAGCAACAGCTACATGCATTTGTGAAACATCTGGACGACCAAGAATTCATGCTACGCTTAACAAAAAATCTTTGCAAAGCAAACAAAAGTGCTTAACTAGATTAAGTGTTGCAGTAATATATAACGCCCTTTTGTTTGCCATCTCGCTGCTTCATACAGAAACAACATCGAAATGTAAGAGAACAAGAGAGCTCCTACAAAGTCGCAGTCCATTAAAAGTTATTTATTGACCAAAATTCACATTTAACAAATTAAAGTTAAAAAGGTCGGAAGAATTGGTCAACAGCGCCGAGTGGCCCTTTGTGTTTGCTCAGTCATTCTGCTGAAGACAAGATTTAGTGAATCCTTCCTATGTTGAAGGGAAATTTTCGTAATGGGGTGTTTGACCTAAATTATGCGACGCATCGTCTGGAGTTTTGTTATTTCCTCATTAGGCGATAAATCTAGGCGGAATAAAACCCGTTTAACAACTGCTCGCTTGCTTTGAATACATAAATTGTAGGACGTTATTGATTAAGCATCAACAATATCTTTTCATAACGCTGACTCGACTTGAACTGAATTTCGTTTCTATTGTGTTTTGGAAGGCATTGCTAATTTAAATTGAATTAATCTACTAGTGGTTTTCAGGCTATTAGTTTTACCGGGAATCTCACTGTAGCAACGGAAAGCTTATCTGTAAATGAAATTTTAATTAAAAACCAAACAATGACCCCTATAATATCTTTCTACTCGTCATTATGTCTTATATAAACGTTTCAAGCAAATAAACGTCCCATTCTGATAATAATAATTCATTTATTCGTCAGGTTGAATTCCAACGGTAAAATATACTCAGAGAAAAATCGTCTTTGCTACAGAAAAGAACAATATTTTCTGACCTTAATACTGTATTAATTATTATCTTTACCGCTGATTTATAGTTTCTGCTGCCCTAAAACCAATTATTCAATATTGAATTTCTATATAGTAAGCATACGCAGTTTTTGTGGGGACCGTGAACAACTATAGTAGTAGAAAATTAGTTTTAAGTGACACTAACGAAAATCTACAAAAGCTATAACGTGTATACATTTGTATTACAAGATTAATATGCTTTAGAGGTATTCAACAAATACAAACTACTTGTTTCAATAAATGTAAATTCATTCATGTAACCAAAAAAGTGAATTTATAGGAAAGATTAGCACAAAAACTTTTGCACAAACTTTTCAGAATCTGGGAGAAACAGTAAGAATCTGTGTTTACGATGTTGATGTAATCGTATTCAAAGGCTGGCTATAAGAAATTTAACTCCAAATCATAATGCAAATTACATTCGATTGTGCTCTGCCGTATCCTGTGTGGATAATCGTCAGTGCAATGTGTTTTTCATCTAAAATTCTATTTATTTCGCACTGTGCCTATTTATAATTTTTCTTATCGATACTTTTCCTTAATACAAATCCATCTTGTCCAAGACTTTTTGACTTATTTTACAGCTAATGAATCAGTTAATGCAAAGACATAGTAAATATGGAATCTGTTACAGATGAAAACTTAATTACTACCGTAATAGACTTAAAAAGTTGCACACAGATAATTTCAGTGAGATTGGGTCTAAATATAAAAATGCAAGTGTTATTATTGTTTATCCACCGTCTTGTTGTTTTTGATTCCCTTTGATGTACTGAACGCCTCCAACAAGGGAAACTCCTTACCAAGGCTTCTTTCTATAAGTGTGCGCACTCGGCATACGGGGTCTAACTACCTTACCATCAAGTGCTCGAAATCTTATATTTCTGAAAACACAAACTATATTTCACTTCACAAGAAATCAAACAGAAAGTAACCGAATACTGATATATGAAGCGCACGTATACAGGGAATTTATTTTAATAGTTAACATAAGCATTTCGTTTCTATGCCACCATTTAATCATACAGGTCATTTCCATAGTTGCAAATGAGACCAATAGATTAGAGCGTGTATTTTACGAGTTAACATAGAAATTATTACTTGTCAAAAAGACAATTAAAAGTTATCGTAATGTATACCACTAAAGGAAAGATACAACACACAAGTTGTTCTTACGTATTTACTTTTTAGTTGCATACCTACATTCCGGTAACAAAATTAAAGTTTCTTATTAGCAAGTACCTAATTCAAATTCGTATGTTAACTCGTAAAATAAACGCTCTAATCTATTGATTTCATTGGTAACTATGGAAGTGACCTGTATGATTAAATGCAGGCATAGAAAAGAAACTGCTATGTTAACCATTAAAATAAATTCACTGTATTGTATACAATATCGGCGATATGTTGAGCCAAGTAGATGGCAAAAGGGTGAATAAATTCCATCTCGGGGGTGCCGGAAACCGCTGAAGAAGTAGGAGCAAGTAAGCTCTGGGCAAAAAAAATAGATTTACAACAGTCAGGTTCCAATAAAGCACTTCTGGATCTGAAGTGGTTCGATAATAAAATTCTTCAATACGCGATACGGTTCGTAAATAGAACTTCAAATAACTTGCCAAGAAAGCGGTTAATCCGGCAAAAGCTGTAGGTTTGCCACGAAGACCATGAAGACACTTCCAAAAAAGCAACCACACATCGCACTAAGCGACCAATGTCACAACACAATCTAACTTTGTGGTTCTTTGAATTAACCTCGTAGCTAAGAGATCTAATGCGTCCGCTGCTTCTCCGGTCTAAAACCGGAGGCAGGCGAAAATGTTAAAAGCCATTAAACCAGACACAGAGTATTTCTATAACTTCTGCAGTATGTCCTCTAAGTATTTCGAACATTTGTTACTTCTTCAATATACAAGCTTCTTAATATTTTGCCTTACTACAAAAATTAAGGAATCAAACTTGTACGGCATATTACTAACTTAATAATTTTCAGTTGAATAATAATGCATTTTATAGACACTTATTTTAATATAGGTACAATTTACGTTACATAAATCAACAAAGAATGAGTGAATAGTTAATTGTGCAATTTACTTGTTTTATAATTTGCTTATCCATGTGGTTCTTATACATGTATCTGTTACAAACTTCATATTTATAATCTCTTTTTATCCAATTTGAAAGGACACTTGCGATAGTTCTGAAGCTTTGCGGGTGCCAATGGGTTTGTTTTATACGTACATTTCAAATTCGTTCATGGCATATAAAACGGTTCTAAAATAGCAAGCGATCCCACACTACCTTAGATAGAACTTTATTACTGCATTATTACTTACCTGTGCAACCCATTAAGATTTTCAGCCCGCTTGACGTCAGTGTAAATACAACTTTATTTTCAAGCGTAAGAAGAAACTCACAACGTGCGCGTCTTCACTGCAGCTAATTGGCCCTCCGATCTCTCCATGTAGTCTAGAGAATTTGAAGCTACTAGGATACATCAAGAAACTTTGGTTTAGTGCTGAGCTTTGCTTAGCATTTCCTGGTAGTAGCAAATTACTTGACGCGTATGGTTGAACTTTCCGCATCATGATTCTTGCTTTGACCGCGATTAGTCCGAATAAGCTGCAGGCACGCTTGCTGTAAGACTTCGGGCATCCTCTTTTTTCGCTTTTCGACTATGCAAGTGTGCATGCGTGCTGAACCGTCGCTTGCTACAGCGCAGTTACCTTGTTGACCTGGTGCTTGAATATTGAGCATAGGCTGTAAGAACAATTTTTGCGTTCAGCGCTTTTCGCATTTTTCCGCTTTTGTATTTTATATATTACTACTTTTAACCGATTCATTCAGGCCTAAACTGGTAGTTTAGTTATGGTTTAAAACCCAATTCCATTATTTTCAAACACTGACGTTTCCAGACTCATTTTAGAAGCGTCAACTTAAATTCACATATGCTTGCTTGCCTTATGAATAACGTAAGTTGACTTATCTTATTGCAGTTGCCGGTCTGGCGGCACACTATCTGCAATTTTCTCGCTTAGGTTCATTCCCGACGAATCTCTCTTCGCGCAAAATTCTGATGTTAGCGTTGCACTAAGTTGTGCAATAATGGCGCAACGCTGACACTTTCTGTATCAGTTAGAGTGAATTCGATAAGTAGCTCTTGCGCGCGTTTTTTGGCTACATCATTCTACCTCCTGAGTTCAAGAAGAGAACAAGTGTGAAGATTTTGTTCCGGCAATGGAAGCTTTGGCCTTCGCCGGCCAACTTCGAAATTGAGAAATGAAATGGTATAAATGGGTGTTACCGACCAAATCTTGGTCATCTACATGATATGTTGTGTAGTCATTAGCAGAGAAATTCTCGTACCGTTAGTACAGTTAGATTGTTTACCGTCAAATTTAGACCTGTGTTTAGTTTAATCGTTAAGCATTTAATAACACAGACCTTACCGAGTATTCCATTTAATGTTCATTGTTCACATTGTTACATTTAAATTTTAGCAACTCTTAGCGCCTTGATGTTAGGCAATACAAAGTGCATATTTAGCCTAGTTCTTAATCGGCGTCAGTAGTTCACAATTCTTCAAGCTTTGACATCTTGACCTTTAGGTGGCGTACCGGACGTGCATTGTAATATGTCGATATCGAACGTTATTGGGAGATTTTTATGTCATGGATTTTCCGGATCATCGCTATTGGTTGGTTATGACGTAAAGAGTGAGTAGTTTATCGATCTGTGGGAACAAGTGAATTCGCTCTTCCTGGGCCCGTTGGCGTCCATTTTTGATGGCTTCGTAAAAATTACTTCGTTTTGGGCAAAATCTCGAGACATGAATGCAGATTCGCTAGTTATTGCTAATGCAATTGAATTCCTTTGATGTCTGGAGATTTTTCACGCTCGATGTTTTAAGTGGGATGTTCAAGTTCACGATTTAAGTGCGACCTTCGGAGTCCCGACCTCCCGGCTCTCGATGCACCGTATTCGTGTTTACTGGTGACTGCGTGCTAATTTTCCATGTTCCATATTACAAGTGCAACTTGGCGATGGATTGCTGGCTCTGCTTGGAGGTGTTAAATTAGGCCACAACCTGGTTCTCACCGTGCCGAAGTCTGGATCTATGTTGGAAATTCACCTGCCAGGTGGCTGTCGTTGAAAAGGCTCCCTGCTGCGTTCGAAGTTTTGTTACCCCACCATGGTACCGTCAAACTAAGGTGCTGTAAAATTGTTATTATGTACTTTTCTTGTCCTGCTCTTGCCGTCGAGCTCAGGAGTGCAGCTAATTTGTTTTGGCACCGCGCACTTCGTCCAGGAGCGGTATATTTCAAGGAATTTATTTGGGAATTTGCCTATGAGGGTAATGTCCCGTGATTCATTTAATTGTAGCGTCAAGCGCATTCGACTGCAACTCGTTGCAGGTAAATTTCATTTAACCTATGTAGTGGTATTTATAATCGATGTTCTTAACAAGTATCCAAGTGTCGCGGGTAAGCTCATTAAGCTTTAATTATTAAATTTTAGAGATTTTATACTAAATTAGATTTTGCTTGAGTTGATATGTTCAACAGTGTTTAATCATTTAAATTTTATGGGTTGTAGTGTAAACTGTAATTTGACTTTATGGACAGATCCATTCTTGCTTATTTTGACACTGTCAATTGTGTTTTAATATTTAAATATTTCTTTATGGTACTACTGTGACTTGAACGTAGTTAATACTGTCACACGTTCGGCTCATTTGCAGGCCTATTTGGCTTCTGGAAGCGCCGCATTTACACAGATCTGTCTAAAGAATACGTCCACCAGATGTAGAACGCGCTTAATAATAGAGCAGCAAATGCAAGGTGCTTGTTCACGTGTCGTGTGCCAGAACGCCACGTTTGAGGACTTATTTACATGTCCTGTATTTACATATTTACCTGTTTCTTTATTTAACTATTTAATTAAAAATTGGGGTCCTAATGAAAGCCAAAATCATAATTACATTTTATCATGTATTTATATTAAATCGGGCTGTATACTTTATTTAACTGCATTGCATATTTGAGCCCACTAGATGCAAAACTGCGTTTAGATTCTTAGTAAATGTGTGCTAGAGGCAATAGTAATTTACGTTACGAGACCGGAGAGTAGTGTTTTGCAGGTCTCCCCAAGCTTCCAGGTCTGGCCTGCGGCTCGCCCTGTAATCTACTTGGTTTGACCTGCAAAACACTACTTTCCGGTCTCATAACGTAAATTACTATTGCCTCTAGCACAAATTTACTAAGAGTGTAAACGCAGAGTTTTGCATCTAGTGGGCTCATTTGTCCTTAACCCATTTGTACAGGCTGCTTCAAATATTATGGAACCACTGTGGTTATTATATGTGTACTGATGTTCTCTGGCTTTTATTTACTGCTGCATCGAGTCTCTGTTTTTCTTTATTGAGCTATTTAGGTTCGCCGTTACAAGTTTCATCTGGGAGTAATAAAACTGAAGCTGGACAACGGCGTGGCGATCTTCCGGAACCTACAATATCAGGTAATTTGTTCTTTGGAACCCACTCCCTTCTGTGGCTGAGCGGTCGCAGAGCGGTGACAGAGATTCATTTATCAGGTATTAGTGCAGGGGGACATGGTGTCATTGTCGTGGATAGTTTTTGTTGCATTGAATTAAGGTGGGGGTGACAACATATACGGATGGGGCCATAATTATATATAACAGCAATGAGATAACATGAATAACAAAATAGAATGCTTGAGTAAGAAAGAGAGGGCCACACGAAAAAATTATTTTAGTAGGCATGTTTACTTGACAAATGTCATAATTAAATTAAGCGTCAAGCCTTCTCGAATAGTTGCTAGTATGTTTATCTCTTTCTTATTCAAACAATACGTGTTATATTCTTGTTCATGTTATCTCATTGCTGTTATATATAATTGTGGCCCCATCGGTACATTTCTATGTTAATATAGTTAATTTTTAATTAGTTGTGCTCTTCTTTAGTAGATTTATGATGTTTGCAAGTGTGATTTTGTAATTTAAATGGATTCACACAGCTATAAAAAATACAAGCAAGGTAAGTCCAGCACATCTGTTTGTGTATCGTCGCTCAAACACTACCTAGGTTGGATCAGAAAGGTTGGGTTTGTTGCTTCCACTTTCTCGATGAGCCTACCTGTGTTTTTCCCGATTTAGTATAGTAGTGGCGTCTGGCATTTAACATCTTTATTTCGTTTTTCGGATCGTAGCCGGAATTAAGATCGTAAAGAACCTCCCCCCCCCCTTCTCCTTCTTAGTGAACCGGAAACCTTTGTTACAGTCGATCGTAACGTAATTAGGGCAACGGATCCGAGAACTGTCCGATTTGTGTCGTTTTATCGGGTAACCGACAGTTGAGTATTGTCAATGCATATCGCAAAAACGGTTTCGTCTTATACCAAGGCTTTTGCTGCTCTCACTAAAAGGTGGATTCAGTTTGGAAGCGCGTTAGGAAAAATTGATTCCTCGCTAGAATGACGGATTAATTATCTGCGCATTTGTTGGAAAGCCGAATTCTCTTCATTCAGCCCAAAAGTGACTGTCTGGGTAAGTCCCATAAAACCGTCTTGCTTGCTCCTTTGATCGAGCAGCGGTGCTCTAATTTTCGCGGCATTTACAGTTGTTCCCGTTATCTATAGAGTTGGCCAGTAGCTGGGCTCTGTTCCGTTCTCTTTCTACTGCTGCGGCTTAAACGGGTACAACATTTTCGCCCAGAAACTCTTTGTAAACCTCGTGCTCGTGGCTTCAAGATTTAGGTTTTCCACTGCAGTTCGTTGTTGTTCGCAACGACTTATTGGGGCGTTTTGTTGCGAGCCCAAGGAGTCCAAAAAAGTTTCTTGGGGAGACAGATACTGGTTGTGCACGTAGCTACGTTTTTATTATTTGTGGAAAGTGCCACCATTATTCAAGAGGGATTCGTCAAACCTGTTTTGAGTTTCATTTTTTACTTTTATCAGGCTGTGTCGTTGGGCAAAGTGGCAGCGTTTTTAATGTAATCCCCTCGAACTTTACCTTTGCCTTTGTAAATTTGTAACTTTTGCTGTCATATGTCGCTTTTTGCATTGAGTAGTTGAGTCAGTGTGACAACTCCTTCGACTGGTACTCTTCAGTTCTCATCAAAGCTTTAATAACTAGGTGGTATATATCATTAATTGCGTTACATTTATGTGTTTTATGTGTTTACGATTTTACTGTACGACTTATGCTGAAAAATCTGAAAATGATATTTAAATTAGGATAACATCTTTATTCTGGCTCCACCCTGCTTTATTAACGTATTCAATTTATTACAGGCGGTTGTATTGGTTGTTATATTGCTGGCTATTATATCTATTTGTTATCACAAAATTTGATGTGTTATTTATTACTGCAACTGTTATGATCTGGTCTTGATTCTAGCAACTAACTGCCGTATTTTCGAGTGTGTAAGTTTTCTTTTCTATTTCGGTGAAATTTGTCACATTAAAGGCTATTTGATGCCCTGGGGGGTAAGGGGATGCGATGCGCAATACAGAGCATAGTATACAAGATGTGCGCCTTAGCCTCTCCATACTAACTCTACTGTCACCGACAAACGGTGCCCCCTGTTACGCCAAGCAACTGTGACGGAGATTGGGTGGAAATCCCAGTGGAAGTAGAGTCGGCAAGCAAACGAGAGAAGGAGGCCCTGCTGAGGCCATGGAATAATAATTTTAAGGGTTCAGCATGGTGAGCATGTTCAAAGACAGGAATATGCTCGAGGGAATAGCAGCGGAGGAATCGGTTACGATAAACGGTGGTGTCCCAAGCCATAGTAGTACTGGTTACTGTCTACTCGCCAACAAGTCTGGCAAGCGTGGCGTTTCAATGCCAACTATACCCTCTAAACAATTAAATGAATAAAAGTTGCAAGAACGGAAAGTCCCTTAGTCCGCAGTAGCTCCGAGCCAGGTGTTCACGGCAGCGATCATTTTGGCGAAAGAGCAAAGGGTGTTAGGAATCTTTGCGTAAAGAAAGGCTGCCAAAAGAAAACGAAATTGGCGATTGCTACTTACAACATAAGATAGAAGAGATAGAAGAGGATTTAAAGCGAATAAATTGGGACATTTTAGGAATTTCCGAAGTCAAAAGGAAGGGAGAGCAGTGTATAACATTACATTCAGGAAATAGCGTATACTACAAAG